>CAUYQG010048875.1:0-17465 GCA_963574415.1 Tarsius wallacei | reverse complement strand
AGATGTGACTACGTTTATACACTGAGGGAAATAAACAGGAGAGAAAGATGGGGAAGAGAAAATTGAAAAAAGGCAGGTAACCTTTAGAGAAAGGTTCGAGAGAGAGACGGAGGTGAAGCCTGGAGCCCGGAGAGAACCATTAATGCAAAACAAGAGGCAACATAGTTCCACTTGGGAAATCAGAAGCAGGAAGAGGTGACTGCTGCACATGGAGTTACCGATGAGGGTGATGGCAAATCATTTCGCTTTAAGACGTGTCTCAAGAGTGCATACACGGCCGGGCATGGTGGTTCAAGCCTGTAATCCCAGCACTTTAGGAGGCTGAGGTGAGAGAATTGCCTGAGCCCATGGGTTCGAGAACAGCCTGGGCAACTTGGCGAGACCGCATCGCTACAATGAATAAAACTATTAGCCGGGTGTGATAGCACGCGCGTGTAGTTCCGGAGAATTGGAAGGCTGAGGCGGAAGGGTCGCCTGAGCCCAGCAGGTCAAGGCTGCGGTGGATGTGAGCGTGCCACTGCACTCCAGCCAGGATGATGGAGTGAGACTCCAACACCAAAAAAAAAAAAAAAAAAGTGCATACGATGTCATCTGTACATAAAGCCGGTATAAAATTCTTTTTAATGTCATGTTGATCAGACTATATTGTGATACAGGACAGGAAATTTAACAGAGACCTGTGACAGAATGATGTTTTGCCTAGGCAAATGTGAATTGCTTTTGATCTTCCTTATTAATGGAAATTAAAAACAAATAAATTTTCTAACTCAATAGCCCCATTAGTGTTTTGCCCACACCCTCTAGTTCAATAGCCATACCCTCTCTTACCCGCTGAGTTAGTGCTTTAGGTTTAATTGCTTCATGTCCCAAGTACCAGAGGCTACACTGATCTGTTTCAGCTGGCAAAGCAAGTATAATTGAATGGACACCCATTTGGCTAAGCTTTTGTTTAATCAATTTTACCCTTCAGTCTTGTATTTGCTCCCCACATCCTCAGTTTAACACCATCAAAGTCCACTTGTACACACATTTTCCCAGTCCTGATGGTACATACACGTGGCTGGGTCCTCGTTCCTCTGGCACACAAGCTGTTTCCTCCGAGAGCAGAGATCGAATTCTCCACATGGTCTGAGTTTAATATCAACCCCAGCCGACTGCCTGAAGTCCATGGAGGTAGGAACAGATCTTGAGGAACATAAGTATCAGTTTCCAACACACCTACTTTCAGGTGAAGTCGTTCATGGTCTCCGAGCAAGCAGAGTCTGTTATCGTTTAACAAGTAGGTGGGGGCCGATTGGCTAGCCTAAAAGTTTTAGGGGATTGGTGGGGGTTCAAGAGTCTCACAATTAATTGTTGCCTCAAACGTTTCACCCTAGGATTTTTTTCCTATCAGGGTCTTTGACATGGAGATCTGCCATGTCAGTGAGTGTTCTTACAACATGTCTTAAGTTAGCTAGTGGCTGCCCTCAATGTACTATTTTCTTTATGAAAATGTCCAGTGTTATTCATAGAAGATGCTTCATTCTAACTTACAATGACCATTGCTCCCACACTTCAAGTGCTGCAGCTAACAAGTTTCTCAGAGTCTTACCTTCCACCTGTACTTTATTAGAATTAAGCACAGAGGAAAAGTGCTAGTCATTGTAAATTCTGCTATGTGCCAAAGTTCTTACACGTTCTTAGCGGCAGCAATGGAATCGCTGATGTCACACCAGGGAATGATCCAGTAACAAAATTCTGTCCTGATATACTGTCAGTGACCACTTCTGATATCAACTTTTTTAGTCCAAGTTTCCAAGAAAGCAGAATCTGAAACAAAAAATATGTGCTAATAATTTATTAAGATATGCAGTCCCAGGAAATCAAAGGTAAAGAGGAATGAGGCAGAGAAAGGAGAGCCATTATTAAAGTGTTACTGAGTTGTTCACTGTTAGCATCAAGCATAACTAATAATTCATTGCCTTGGATCAATCTTCAATAGGTCATTTAAAATTCTGTATTTCAGGATGATCCATCTAGAGAGGAGTGGGGGAAGAATTTATGTTCTAACTTCTATTCCTGTTGGTCAAATGTTTGCCAAGTAAGCAACACACTTTTTGAGTTGCGTGCACATGCCTGTAGTGTTTCATGCCTTGCTGGCAGAGAAATCCCCAATCAAGGAGCAAGAGTCGTGATGTGAACAAGAGATAGGATACTATTGGATTTCGCACTCCTAAAGTTGATTGATGCCCATACACAGGTGTTTGCCACAGTGATGGCTGGAACACAAGTGCCAAAGTCCCTACAGATAGCTGAAGCTGTGTAATGGCATGCCAGGATATTCTGACACAATTAGAGTGAGCAGTTCATAAATAAATCAGTACAAAATAGATAAAAGGTACACATTTTAACATTTTTAGCATCTTACTCTCAGATGATCTTTTTACAAAAATAAAACATTCATTTGTCTGATATCTGTATAGTTTCTTTTCACATATTTGGTCATCCTACATGTGATTTCTTAAGAGATCATGACATACAATATCTTAGTGATGTGAAGTGACTGTTGATTGTAGTTTATTCACAGAGATTATTATATCTGCATGTAGCTATGCTGTGTCAAAATGTCTATAGCACCAGCAGTTGTATCTATTTGCCTTAAGTATGGAGGGGGCCATCATAAGTGTGATTTCTGAGGATTCACACGTGATCCTCTCCACCATACACTACAGAATGATGTTATTTTGATATGTAATAAAGTTATGTGCTCTGCCAGCCAAGAGGACACTGTCTTAACTGTTGGCGCCATTACTTCAATATTTTACTATTAAAAAATGAGTAAGACAAGAGTACACATGTTGATACAAGTGAAATAATGCTTATTTCAAAATCTCAGTTGATAAAATTCATTGGGCACAAATCCAGTACATCTTTACCTTTAATTGGATGCTAATTCAATGTAAACTGGTTGATTATGTACTCAACTTTGAAAGATAAGAATACAATTTAAGTAACATTCAAAATTTGGATGTTACTTAAATTTGGATGTTCTGGAAATTTGTCTTTGAGGTTCCAAAGATAAAATGTACTCCCCCCCCCCCAACTACTTTCTGGTTTTCTTGGGTCAAATCTTTCTTTAAACACACACATTATTTTTGTCTGTGAAAATGTGACTTGTATACATATTTTCAGGAATATGCTGTGTCCTGCCATGCAATTCCAACTTCCTTTTTTGAATGACTTCATTGTAAACATGTTTGGGGAAAGTATTATTTACAAAATTATCCTCATTGGTTAAATAGAGATTGGGAAAATTTAGAAACAAGAGGAATGAAGCATATTTTACCTATGAAAGGAATAAACTATTGTGATACCGATTGTTGAATAGAGTGATGATTCATAGCTTGTGTTTATAGACCATGGCTTCTGCACCTGCTATGCCGTGTGATAGATCAAGCCCTAGTGAGAGTGAGAGTGACAGTGATACTGATACTGAAAGTGATGACCGGAAAGACAGTGAGGCCATGGAGAGCTTGTCCTCATTTGATCAGTTTGAAGAAGAAGATGACCTGAGCTCAGAAGGCATAGCAGAAGATCCAGCTTCTAGGCAATTACAGATTGAAATCAATGAAGAGACTCTTCTAGAAGTTGAAGCCACAGATGTTAGCAGCTGCCATTTAGAAGAGTCAGGTGAGGTATTGCCCATGTGTGAATTTCCCTCCCTCCCTCTCTCCCTCCTTTTCTTTCTTCTTTACACTTTCCTTATCTTTATTCCAATGAATTAAATTTTTCATTTTTGTGTATATATATATTGGAGAGTAGAACAATAGAGAATTTATCATATTATGGTTTCACTTCAGTAAGAGAACTTTTGAAGATAGACACTATCTGTAGATCGATATAACACATAACATCTATCTGTATCTCTCTTTATGTAAACATATATAAAAGAAAGACTATATATCTATATATAGATATCTATCTATATAACTATATCTATGTATAAATTAACTTTAGAAGTGGTAAATTTTCCCAGTTTTCTTTACATTTTAATTCTTGTGGATTTATTATAATTTATGTATATCATTAACATTTATTTGCAACTGAGAATTTATTATTTTCATATTTATGAAAAATCCAATTTCAAATTATAATAATTGGCTTACTGTGTCCCTAGCTAATTACTTACATAAGTAGTGTAGGCATGTTCTCATTTTGAACATATCTATTTATCTTTTAACATGTTATGAAATTTCAATGATGTGTATACAGTCTTCTATAATATAAAAATACAAGGCTGTCAACATAATTATTTGCCACTTAAAATTAATTTAAAATGAAATATCAAGCCACTGTTTATTTTTAAAGGATTAACTGAATGTAAGGAAATCCTAAAGAAATTCTCCCTGTTGATTTGGAAAACCTTGTCAAATGATAAGTACAACACAATTATTCAGATGATATCACTAGAAGAAATTTATTTCTTCTGCAGGCATACATTTTTAATTTTATTCTTATTAAGAATAATTGTTAGCCGGGCCTGGTAGCGCGCGCCCATGGTTCCGGCTACTCGGAAGGCTGAGACTAAAGGATTGCCGGAGTCCAGCAGGCCGAGGCTGCAGTGGCCGGGAGCGTGCCACTGCACTCCTGTCTGGGGGACAGAGTGAGACTCCAACTCAAAAAAAAAAAAAGAATAATTGTGTATATACTGCCAATGGGGAAGAGATTAATAATTTTGAAAATAGGTAAATCTTTTCGTTGTTGAGGAAGTGTTTCATTCCATAGTAAGGTGTAAGATATAAAAGAATTTGAAGAGAGGTAAAAGTGGAGTGAAGATTCAACTTTCTTTTAATACTGCACAAGGATAAAAAGTAGCCATTTAGTTGGCATGATATTCCAAATCAAAAAATAATGCAAGTGTAATAAAATTGTCTTTTGTACGTTTTAACCAATTCGAAATGTTATGTGATATCAGTAAGGACGAATGCACCCAAACCACTGTGTTATTTTATTCCCTCGACAATCACATTTGTGGGCTTGTTAGTATGCTAGGCACTAGGAATACAATAATAGAGTAAGAGTGGTGCTTTATTGAGTTTCATCTTATGACATCTATCTCCACATTCCGAAAATCTATATTAATCTAGAATAGAATTGCTTTAGGATTAAATCAGAATAGAATTTAGAATGCTATAGTACCAATTATATATAACTATAAAATAAACAAAACAAAACGTACATTAAGCACGTACCATGACCTAAGCTTAGATTGGTCCTAACCACTTTTTATTTATCTCATTAATCCTCACAGCAAGCACATGAAGGATTAGCTAATATTAGTACTCCACAAGCCAAGAATTTGTGGCATAGGATAGATAAGCAACTTATCTAAAATCATGGTATTCATGGAATACTTCTCAGTGATAAAGCCAGTATTCTAACCTAGGCAGTCTGACTCCAGTGAATGCAGTCTGGCCCACTATCTGATATGGTAGAATATGCAAAGAATAAATTCTGAAAGCATATGTAGTAGATTTAACATATTCCAGCAATGTTTCAATTTTTTCAGTCCACTAGCAATGCTCCATGTTCTATCCCTCCAAAATTTAAAAACCAGAAGAAAGTATGTAGTTGATGCTTTAGTAACACCAAGTGTTGGAAATGATGTAGATGAACTGATTTCTGTTATCTGCTAATGCAGGCATAACTCTACAAAATTACTTTGGGAACAATTTGGTTTCCAAAGTAATTTGGATTTGGAAATCCAATTTGGTTTCCTTATAACCTGCAAATCAGGAATTCCACTTGTATGAACACGACAAAGAGTTTTACTTGGGTGTTACAAAATATCCACAGGAATGGCCACTGCAGCACAGTTTGCAACAACAATAAATGGAAGAACAAGTGCCCATTGAAAGGAGAAGGGGAAGAATAAATTGTGATGTTGATGTACAATTAAATATTATATAGCAGTAAAGTAATTCAAGCACAGCTTTCTGAAACTATGTGCAAGATTTTAATAATAATTTAAAAAGTAAATTCCAGAAGACACATTAAGGCATCTTTTTAATAAATATTCAAAACTGGACATACATATATGTCACAAAAACTTTAAAAATGAAGTAGAAGAATACTGAAAACTAAATTTAAGACAGTGATTTCCTCTGAAGGGAGAGGCAGGGAGATGGGTTTTAAAAGCAGCTGATGGTATATATAAGTTATAGACTATCTTCAATTTGGGGGGTTGAGAGAAGAGTTCATAGGTGTTCCTTATATATTCATTTAAAAAGCAAAATGAGATAGTTTCATGCATGTAATCGATTATTTAATTTTTCATATCTGAAGTAGAAAACAGTACGTCTGTAAATTTCAAGTGTACTTAGATATGTACTTTTTGCGTAAATTTACACTTATGTATAAACTGAAATAAATTTTAGTTTAATTATAGGATGTATTAGATCTTCAGCTAAAGGCTTATTCTAGTATCAAAGTAATGAGAATAGCCTGGAAAATTTTTACTTAAACATGATAGAAATTTGTGATTTTTGTCTTTGGTTTTTATTTATTTCTTAAACTAGAGGAACATTTGTGTCACCAGTTGACCTGCAGAATTTTCTCTCAGGTGTCATTGTATTTATAATCTTCGCATTAGGTGTTGCATGTTTTTATTCATGATGGTAAGCTTACTTAAAGACTTTGCTGAGTCTGAAGTTATTTTGATCGATGGAGATTCATTATTCATCACTTGTGTTCTCAATGTGAACTTAAAGGATAGAATCTTCACTTCTTCTATATTGTGGAACAATTATTGCATGATTTTATTCAAAAGGAAGCCAAATTCGTTATTGTTTTTTTAAGGTAACAAACAGATTCAATTCTCCATTCTCATTGTGTATCTAAGAAAATAATTAAATCATTTTTTATTTCAACAATGATTACTTAATCTTTTAGGTATTTTGCACCTTTAGATTGTAAA
Organism: Tarsius wallacei; assembly: GCA_963574415.1. NCBI lineage: Eukaryota > Metazoa > Chordata > Mammalia > Primates > Tarsiidae > Tarsius > Tarsius wallacei. The sequence continues at coordinate 10,510 of CAUYQG010048875.1, read as the reverse complement.
GTCTCTTTTAATAGATATATTACTACATACTATAAAAGGAAAATAGCTTTTAAGTCTGTCTTTATCTGAAATTTCTAAGGCTACTGAAATGTATTTTAATCATTTTAAACTTAATTCTTTTTATCACGTTAATACAACTTGTACATAATACTAATCTTTAGAAAATAACTAGTTTTTCTATTTTTATCTCAAATGTTAACATTGTTTTCCTTTTGCTATAGGATGCAGAGAATGTGTATTTTAATTACCCTGGATTACTAGCCCTTCGTACCATGTTGATTCAACATTTGGAATACAATACAGGTGTCAGTATTTGTACAGAATTTTCCAATTGTGAGATACTTCTCAAAGAATGTTATCCATATTTCCTAATTGTCTCAGAAATAGGAATAACACCGCATCAGACTTTTTAAACATTTTTATTATTCATGCTCTTCAAAAGAAAATCAATATTGTACAATCTTTGGGATCAGAATCAGATGTCCTTAGAATTTATGGTTACCACTCCTCAAGTTGCTATGTTCACAAAGACTTTTTTGAAAAGGTAAGTTAGGTCAAAATGCACAGAAGAAATAAGGTAGAAAAAACTAACCAGGACACCAATAGCATAAATGTTCACTGAAAAACTTGGGGCATGAGAAAGCTCTGAAGGAATATTTTAACATGAGAAACAGAAAAATATATACCAATATCACTTTAGCAAGAGAGGTAAGTTAAAGTTAGATTTGGGAATTGTTGGTCAAAGACGAGTTTTGCAAGAGAGAGGAACTGTTGTTGTGGATTGTGCTATTTGTGGGCAATTTGGAGAGGTGGGGAGAAAGATGTTGGCTAAGTTCGTATGTAAGAGGCAATGGAGAGAAACAATTCAGAGGTCAAGGACATGTGAGGATGACAGAAAATTCTTAGTGCATAAATTATATGTATGTGTGTATACACACACTACTCAATTATATACTCATGCAGGCTATGTATGTATACTTGTCTGTATGCATATATTATATGTACTTCACTTTATATACACATATAATATATATGATAGGGGATGATTTTTGTCTGTATTCTCATGAAAAAAAAATTTTTTGAGATAGGCCTCATTATTTTGTCCAGACTAGACTAGAACTCCTGGGCTCAAGTGATCCTTCTGCCTCAGCCTCCCAAGTAGCTGGGACTTCAGTTGCACGCCACCACACCCAGCCCTCTTTTTAAAATTAATATAGATGATTTCTAGAATGTATCATTTTGTTTGTCACTACTCTTTTGAAACTATTTTGAGTAGCTGTTTCCCTTAAAAGTAAATAGCTATGAATACTAAGAGAGAATATTACTTATATTAAAATTTTTTTTAAATTGATAACAGACCAGGGGTAAGATAAAATAATTATATTATTAGTATGACCAGTACTCTTTTAATGATTGGTCTTATTGAAAACAAATACATTTTAGTTTTTTATTATATTTTAATAACTTCAGCAGTGGACAGTTCAAGCAGAAAGAATGAACATTTATTTTAACTAGAATTAACTGATGTCTTTTCATTTTCCTGTAGCCGAATTATCATTTCCCATCTTATATTAACTAGAGGTTTGCATATGCATTTTTATTTGAACCAGAAGATTTACTTACGTGTTTTCTTGTTTAGCATGAGAAGCAACTGTGACATGCATTGCATTCCTACATAATGGACTCTTTCCCAAGGTCACGGGAAACAAATATTGTTGTATGATCATTTGAAACGAAACTTGGAAGACATGCAGAAAGAGGTAACATATTTGCCTGGAAACTGAAGTCCAGCATCTGGGAAATATACTTTTAGTGATTTATTGCTTCAAGATAGACCTTTCAAGTACCAGCATTCATGCCCCAACAGATCATATAGGTTTATATCTTTCAATGTGTTCTCCTTCAAGTTGAATTTCACCTAGGCAGAAGAAGCTTTACTAAATTTATGATTTTAAAAAATCCCTAGATATTTTCTATAAAACACTGTATAAAATATGCAGTAAACTTGGAGGAAGGTCACTACTCAGTTAATCTTAAGGTATCAAACATTTATTCTTATAATATATGGACAGGCACTGAAGAACTGCATTTCTAAAGATTGAAATTAAATTAAATAAATTAAATTAATTTTGAGTTGGATTCTCACTCTGTCACCCAGGCTGGAGTGCAGTGGCATGCTCATGGCCACCACAGCCTCAACTTGCTGGGCTCAAGCGATCCTTCCACCCCAGCCTTCCAAGTAGCTAGAATCGCAAATGCACACCACCACGCCTGGCTTATTTTTGATTTATCGTAGAGACGAGGTCTCACCAAGTTGCCCAGGCTGGTCTCGAACACTTGGGCTTAGACAATCCTCTCGCCTCAGCCTCCCAAAGTGCTGGGATTACAGGTGTGAGCCACTGTGCTTGGCCAAGGCAGAAATTTTATTTTTTTATTTTTTATTTTTTATTTTATATGTGAGGTACAATTCAGGTTTAGGTATGCAAATGTTCATTATATAGGTACCCTTGTTGATGAGGTGTGCCCCTCCCTCCCCTGCCAGTTTCCCTCAAATGCCAATCTCAACCCCCCCTCCCCTGCCAGTTTCCCACTACTGCCAATCCCTTTCTTATAGTATTATGATAATTGTCCAAGTTTCACTTATGAGTGAGAACATATGGTACTCTGTTCTTTGCTTCTGTGATAGACCACTGAGTATGATAGGCCCTAAATCCATCCAAGTTACTACAAAGTCCATATGTTTGTTCTTCTTTATAGCTGCATAGTATTCCATTGTGTATATGTACCACATTTTTAAAATCCAGTCTCCAGCTTCAATGGGCAACACTGTTGGTTCCATTTTTTTGCTATTGAGAATAGAGCTGCAACAAACATGCATGTGCAGGTATCTTTTCGGTAGAATGACTTGAGTTCCTCTGGGTATATTCCCAATAGGGGGATTTCTGGGTCATATGGAAGGTCAATTTCTAGTTCTTTCAGAAATCACCACACTGTCTACCAAAGAAGTTGCACTAGATTGCATTCTCACCAGCAGTGTGGAAGCGTTCCTTTTTCTCCACATCCTCGCTAGCATCTGCTGTTGGTTGTTTTATGAATGATGGACATTCTTACTAGAATTAGGTGATATCTCAATGTGGTTTTGATTTACATTTCTTTGATGGTGAGTGAGGCTGAGCATTTTTTCATGTGTCTGTTGGCTGCCCGTACATCTTCTTTTGAGAAGATAGAAATTTTAAGCACAAGCCTATATGTGTTGATATCAGACTTGCAGACTGAATCTTTAGCCCTGTTCTCTCTCAGTATCCAAGTCATATTTCCAGAAACCTGCCAGACATCTTCATGTGGAGTGGAAATAGGCACTGCAAGCTTAACATGACTAAAACAGATATTTATCCCAAACTTACTCCATTGAATCCTTGCCCATATTCGTTAATGGCATCTACACTTTGATAGTCATTTAGGAAAAAAACAAACAAAAAACCTTTGGAGGCATCCTTGACCTCACTCCTTCCCTCATCCCATGCACCAACTTCTGACATTTATCCTGAACCTGTCAACGTCTCACTGTCTCCACCATTATAACATTAATTTGAGACTCTATCAGTCTTCGTATGAACAAATGTACTAGACTAGAAAAATGCAGTAACCTATTGTCTTTCTGCTTGTGTTCTTGGTCTCCTTTCGCTCTTGGTTACATCACGTCTTGTGATTTACTTTCTACACAGTAATCAGAGTGGTCTTCAAAAAATATGAATCTGATTATGATACTATTCTGCTCAAAACTCTACAAGGGTGTTTTATTAATTTTGTAATAAAGCCTCTATGAGGCCCTACATAGTATGTAGACACTAAAGAAACTTTTTAAAGGTTTTGAGGCCAGGTGACTCATCCAATGAATGGTGTAAGTTTTTAGAAGAAAAGTTTCTTTGTTCAGACTGTGATACCCTGCAATAAACAGATAAAAATGTCCTAAGTCCCTATTGCTACATTCTACTCTTGTCTAGTTCTGTTGGGGAACTTTTCAATTTTTTGTTCTTTTCCGACTTTTCCCAAAGTGCAGAGGTTTTGGTAAAGATGTCTTTGGAAACAGTAGTTCATAAATACCAACTGATGGGAAGATAGCTGTTGAATACCGACTATCTCAGGTGCCTCAGTGGGCCATTGGAAAATATCTGAACTGACAACACAGAGGAGTTCATACATTAATCAGTCAGAGACTTATAGATCAGGAGGATAAGTAGTCATTAATATTAAAATGGCATTTAGATCCTAATTAGATACAACCCCATTCTTATTTTTCATCAAACATTTTTCAACTGTCCTGTCCATTTGTTCCTTAAGCATTTAAAATATGTATATATTTATTTTATTTATTTTATTTTTTGGCCAAGGATGCTGAAAGTTTAGTGAAAATTGCAATGTGTTGGAATAAACAACCGTCACGTGTGCTCTCATGCCGCCCTACCAGGCGCTCATTTTGCCGGTCAGTTGCTTCTCTTGGGAGCAGCACGGCCAAGAGGAGGAAGAGCTCAGGCTGCCAGAACTGGATGAGCCCTCCTGACTGTCCCCAGGCAAGGCCCGTGGCTTCCTTGGGAAGCTCTGCCACCCCCACCAACCCCCACCACCCTAATGGGCGCCTGGACCCCTGGGCCACCCGGGTCTGCAGCCAAAATACGGCCTTGCCAAGGGAACAAGAGGCAAGGAGGCTTGGGCCTGACTGTGGGGAGAGGCTCCCTGGGGGCGCAGAGCCCATCTGGGCCGCACATAATAAAGGTTGTGTAGATAAAGGGAGCAAGTAAAGGGCGGGGCAGGCCACACGGTTGCCCAGGGCGCAAGCCTTGCCGGCTGCCATTGGCTTTGGCTGCCATTGTGGTTCCAGCTGCCATTGTGGTTCCGGCCACCATTGTGGTTCTGGCTGCCAGAAAGGTTCCGACTGCCTGGAAGCCTTGGCTCCTGCTTCGGACACTGTGCCGGGCCCCACAGTGCTGGGACACACAACTTTCCCATGTCATGTCGCTGCTGTGCCTCTTGGCCCTGCCACTCCTCACGTGGCCGCCTTTGTGGCTGCTGATGCAGGTGGCTCAGTCTCCTCCACCTTCCCGACTCCCACCCTCCGGTCTCCCACCCGCATCGCCCCATGCCAACCTGGGGAGCTGTGACAACCCGGATCCTCCGCTTCCTCCCGGATTTTGGCCCACCTCAGGCGTGGACTGGAACCTCGGGTTCTTGGCCATCGGAGCCAGGACAGGTTGCTGCTCCACGTTGGGTTCTGAACCTGCTAACCCCGCAGGAAAGACTCCCAGAGGCTGTTCCCATCGGAGCTCTGCCTCCTCCACCCCAAAATGCGATGAGTGACTTGTGTCTGGATCGGGCTGCAGACCACCAGGCTTTTGAAAGAGGCGTCCCACCTCTGGACAGTCCAAGTTCAAAAGCAGAAAAGTTTATTGTTTCCCCAAAGCACCTGAGAAAAGATCTGGCTGGGCAACACAGGTTTGCCAAGGTAGTGGTTGGAACACCGCACCAATTTGCATCTAAAGTTTAAGCACATAATTTGCAGTGCGATTATTTAGAAGCAAGTATTGACACCCTTTATCCTGGCATCCTTCCTCTGGGGCTCCAGAATGCAAGTGAGTCTCCAGGTCACCCCGCACAAGCGGAACTTTCTCACTCCCTGCTGGATGCCCAGGCTCAAAATCTGGAGGCCCAGAGGAGACCCCATCCTCTTTGTTCCAGCAGAAGGGCCCAGCCTGGCCTACACAGTTTCCTGAGGAGGCTGAGTCTCAGCTGCTGGCAAATGTGCTGCCTCCAAACTAGAACGCAGCTCAGCACTTGAACTTGCACAATGTCACCGTGAAGCCGCGGATGTGGAGCCCATAGTAACTTCAGAGGCCCAGCAGGACACCGAGCCTGCTCCAGTCCTGCAGGAGGCTCTAGCACAGTCTCCAGATAGTCCTGAGGAAATGGAACAGGTGACACGGGAGGAGGCCCCAGTCGAGCCTTTTGTGGAGGTTTCCTGGACCTTTGCCCGGGGAGCAGGAGGTCCCTATAGAAGGTGTGGCTGAAGCCCCTCCCAATCAGGAGGTGACAGTGCAACCTGCAGGTGAGGATGAAGCTCATGTCTACAGCCCACCCAACGTGGTTAAACCTATGGATGCTGAGGGCACCATAACTTCCCAGATGACCAGGAAGGCTGAACATTCTGCAGCTCGGCAAGAGGCCCCAGACAAGCCCCCTGTGGAGGCTAGACCTTCCCCCAGTGAGTGGGAGCTTCCGACTCAGCCTCCTGAGTCTCCTGGGGAAGTCGATCGGTATGCAAGCCAGCAGGAGAACAACAATGTTCTTCACAAGAGTGCAGCAAAGAGATCAAAACAAACATGAATCAACCCCAAAATCAAAAGAAACACAACAAACAAAGAGGAACAACACCTCTATAAGAACCTCAGACAGTATAAATTCTCACATTCAATAATTAGCCTGAATGGGAAGAGACTAAATGCACCACTGAAAAGACATACAATGACAAAATGGATAAAATATCATGAGGCAACAATATGTTGTCTCCAAGAGACTCAGCTCACCAGAAAGAACACTTACAGACTCAAAGTAAGAAGATGGGAAGCAAAATTTCAGGCAAATGGAACACCAAAGGAAGCTGAATCTGCAATCTTAAATGCAGACAAAATACCCTTTAAGCTATTAAATTAAAAAAGATGAGGAGGGTCACTATATAATGATAAAAGATTCAATTCTTCAACAAGAAATATCCATCCTAAACATATATGCACCCAACAAAGGAGCACCAACATTTGTAAAGCAACTTCTAGTAAATGTAAAAAAGAGATTGACTCTAATACTATCATAGCTGGGGACATTAACTCCCCACTCACAACCCTAGACAGATCATGAAGAGAAAAAATAACAAGTTCTGGAACCTCATTGGACTCTTGAACAAACGGACTTAATTGATACCCACAGAACACTCCACCCACGGACCACAGAATATACGTTCTACTCATCACCACATGGAATGTACTCCAAGATCGATCACATCATTGGCCATAAATCAGACATAAACAAATTTCATAAGATTGAAATTTTGCCATGCACCTTCTCAGACCGCAGTGGAATAAAAATAAATACCAACACCAACAAAGTTCCCCCAAAACCCACAATGACATGGACACTAAAAGTATGATGCTAAGCAACTCCTGGGTCAACAATGAAATCAAGACAGAGATTAAAGATATCTGGAAAAAGAAGAAACATCTTACCAAAACCTCAAGATGCCATGAAGGCAGTAGAGGGAGGGGGTTCATATCTTAACAAATACACATGAAGAAAATGGAAAGATCACAAGTTAACAGCCTAACAAGTCACCTAAGGAACCTGGAAAAGCAAGACTGTCAAAACCCTAACTTCAGCAGAAGAATTCAGATCACCAAAATAAAAGCCCAAATCCAGGACATAGAAGACAAAAAGATAATACAAAAAAATCAATGAAGCAAAAAGCTGGTTCTTTGAAAGGATAAACAAGATTGATGTTCCCCTAGCCCGATGACCAAGAAAAAGAGAAAAAGCTCAAATAAACTCAATCAGAAACACAAAAGATGAAGTCACAACTGACCCTGAAGAAATGCAAAACATTATCAGAGACTGCTGTGTACAACTGTATGGAAACAAACTTGAAACCCTAAGGGAAATGGAGGACATTCTGACATCACAAACCCTCCCTATTTTGAAACAAGAAGAAATTGAGACCCTAAAAGACCAAAAACAATCAAGGAAATTGACTATGTCATAAAAAAAACCACCTACCAAAAATAAAAACCCAGGACCAGATGACTTTCCAGCAGAATTCTGTAAAACTTACAAGCAGGAACTGATGCCAAATCCAATTGAAGGTATTCCAGGCAATTGAGAAAGATGGAACTCTCACCAAATCATATTATGAAGCTAACATCACATTGATACTCAAGCCAGGTAAAGACCCAACAAAGAAAGAGAACTACAAGTCAATAGCTTTGATGAACATAGATGATAAATTCTCAACAAGATCCTAGCAAACCGAATTCAACAACACATCTCAAAAATCATCCATCATGACCAAGTAGGCTTCATTGCTGGGATGCAAGGCTGTATCAACATTCGTAAGACCATAATCATAATTAAATACATCAACAGACGTAAAAATAAAAAACTCATGATCATATCATTGGATGCAGAAAAAGTTTTTGATAAAATCCAACACCCCTTCTTGACAAAAACCCTCAAACATCTAGGCATAAGTGGAACATACCTCAAAATAGTAAGAGCAGTCTATGAGAAACCCACACACAACATACTCCTAAACAGACAAAAATTAAAACCATTTCCCCTGAAAACTGGAACAAGACAAGGATGCTTACCCTCACCCCTCCTGTTCAACATGTTTTGGAAGTCCTAACTAGAGCAATCAGAGAAGAGAAGGTGATCAGGGGTATCCAAATAGGGAAAGAGGAAGGCAAGTTATCTCTCTTTGCAGGTGACATGATTGTATACCTTGAAAACCCTTGAGAATCGGCCAAAAACCTCCTTGTACTGATAAAAGACTTTGGCAAAGTCTCAGGGTATAGAATAAATGTGCAAAAGACAATCGCATTTCTATACACCAATAATAAACACACAGAAACCCAAATAAGAAAGAGAATTCCATTCACAGTAGCCACAAAAAAAAAGAAATACCTTGACTCCTTCCTAACCAGAGATGTGAAAGACCTTTACAATGACGATTACAAAACACTGCTCAAAGAAATCAAAGATGACACAAAGAGGTGGAAAAATATTCCATGCTCATGGATTGGAAGAATCAACATTGTTAAGATGTCCATTTTACCTAATACAATCTACAGATTTAACGTAATACTCATCAAATTACCAGCAACATTCTTCTCAGACCTAGAAAAAACAATACAGGAATTTATATGGAAACATAAATGACCAAGAATAGCGAAAACAATCCTTAGCAAAAGAAACAAAGCAGGAGCTGTCACACACCCAGACTTTAAACTTTATTATAAAGTTACAATAATCATAACAGCCTGGGATTAGTACAAGAACAGGCATATAAACCAATGGGATAGAATTGAGATTCCCAAAACAAAACTCAAATTTCTCAATTCATTTTTGACATAGCCTCCACCACCCGCTACTGAGGAGAGGAGAACCTATTCAGTAAATGGTGCTGGGAAAACTGGCTGACCACATGCAGAAGATTAAAACAGGACCCCTCCCTATCCCCATACACAAAACTTAACTCTAAATGGACCACAGACATAAATGTAAAACCTCAAACTGTGAGGACTTAGAAAATGCAGGAGACACCCTTATGGAAATTGGAACTGGCAACCCATTCCTGATCAAAACCCAAAGTGCCCAGGCCATAAGAAATAAGATAGACAAGTGGAACTTCATCAAACTGACAAGCTTCTGCATAATTAAAGTAAATAAAATTAAAATTAAAAGAGGGGGGAACAAAAAACCCCCTGGATGGCACGGTCACCATAACCTCTGAGACAACCAAGGAGGCTGAACCTTCGGCAGCTTGGCAAGAGGCCTGGACCTCCCCCTTGGTAAACGGAACTGCCGGCTCAGCCCCCTGAGTCTCCTGCGGAGGTTGGCCCGTCTGCGAGTGGCAGGAGGCCCCGTTCGGCCCCTGCAACTCCCCGGCTTCTGCTCCGAATCACGATCAAGTTCGGCCTCCACGTTGCCCAGGGTGACTGTTAAGCCCGCAGGGCGCATGTTGGCCATGACTCCAGAGCTGCCGATGAGGTTTTCACTTGAGAGGAGGCCCAGCTCGGTCCTCTGGGTCCCCCAAGCAGTCTGGACCTTTGCCAGACCGGCAAGAGGCTCCAGTTCAGCGGCTCGATCCCCCCGAGGAGGATGGACGCCCTCCCGTCCACCTATGGGCCTCAACTCAACCCGAAGAGCTGCCCGAAGAATGCCTTCCGAGCCTGTGGGAGAGCCCCGATAAGTCTCAAGCATCCCCGGCCCAGCAGGAGCACAGGGCTCAGCCGCCAGCCTTCTCCCCGGGCTATAGAAGCCAACTTCCCTGATGACATCGGGTCCCTAGGTCTGTCCTCGTCGTTCAGAGAGCAGTCCGCAGCGCCTGATGCACGGTTCGGCGTGTGGATATGGCGCTCGCCATACAAGCAGGGCCTGCGCGGGAGGCTGAACTTTCTTCAGCTCAGCAGGATGACCCTCCTGTCCTCACTGGCGGGGGTCTCTCCAACCCAGTCTGATCCCCCCAGGAGGCTGAATCTTCTCCAGCCCAGCCAGAGGCCACAGCTCAGACTCCAGATTCCCCCAAGGAAGTGGAACGTTCTCCAGGCCAGTGAGAGGCCCCTGCGGAGCCACCGGAGCCCCCTAAGGAGGTCGGACCTTCCGCAGGCGCCCAGCAGGCCCCGGTTCTCCCTCCAGAACCCTCCACGGAGGACCCGTCTTCTCGACACCACAGGACTCCTGAGACGGGAGA
>CAUYQG010048870.1:0-11261 GCA_963574415.1 Tarsius wallacei | reverse complement strand
CAGATAGATATTTATTACCATTAATCCCGTCTCCCTACCCCTCCCCTCATAGTTTCCCACCACTGTCAGTCATTTTCTTATGTAATACGTTGGATGATCAAGGTCTACTATATGAGTGAGAACATGTGATACTTAGTTTTTGAGATAAAAAGAAAATCTCAGTCAAAACAAAACTGAGATTTTCTTTTTAGCTCAGGGCTGAGATTGAAATTTTTCTGGATGAGAAAAATTTGCCCTCAATCACTATTACTGAACAATGAATGTGTGGACATTTGTTCTTTCTCTTGTTCTACAAACCCCCACATAATATCCTCAATTTTATCTCTTGGGACACAAAGCACAGTATATTTACTATCTGGCCATTTACAGAAAAAGTTTGCCACCCCTATCATAGACATTTTAGTGATAGCCACTTGGGTCTAACTGGAAAATATCTGTCCCTGCCAACAAAAACCCAATATCTGTTACAGTGCCTAGGCTTCTCAAACCTATTCTACTTTGAGGCTCCCTACTCATTCTTGACATTACTCCCCATGCTCCCTAAGATGGGGGCAACTATTATCCCATTCCTCTAATGGTCAATATTTTTGTCAACGGAACCTACTGTCAGTCAAAATGCCATCTTCTGTTTTTCTCTCAGGAGGTCTGATGGGATTAATTTAAATAGGATTTCCTATTGTCAACATCAGCGATCCAGATTTTCTGAAGCTTGATATACTATTCAGATGTCCCATTAGTGGGTTGGAGTCCAGGCTTTCTAGCACACAAACCAGAGACCTTGCTTTGCTACTGTCACCATTTTATTCCTATATTGAGTTACATGATGTATAGAATTCCCATTAAGATATCACCCAGTGATGAAGTGGAATAGACAACTGTCTAGAGAGCTATTAAGTTGTAGCCTCCAGTTATCTTTGTTTATAAGAGCAGTAATTTAGAAATTACAGATGTGCTGAGTTACTAAATACTCTTTGGGGGAGTATAAACTTACTAATTCAGCAGGATCTAATTCAGTAACTATGCTTCTCTAAAACCACTTTGGTGAAAGTGATTGTTACTGGACCTAGAAAGGGCAAATAATTTGCTTTTATAAGCTTTAATGGCTTGAAATGACTTAAACCTTGGCTGCATGTGTGGCAAATCACTTACATCCTTACTTACACATCCTTACTTCAATATTTTTATTCATGACTGAAAGACAGAAATAAACACCACAAAATGGATATTAAAACAAAGATGAAGCTTAGAAGTAATCTGTGACCAGGAAATGAAAGGCAGATAATTCATCTCCAGGGTACATATTATTGTTAACAAAACTAAACAATACAAAATAACTTCTAAAACAAAAATTCACATATTTATTTTTCTTGCTTCTTTTGCAAAGCATAGGTTCACTGATACAAAATTTATGGCTTGGTACTTTTAGGGATATTTGTTTATTTTTATTAGCCTTCTGTAATGGCCATTAAACTAAACCTTTATGGGGTCAGACATTTTGGATTACCCAAGCTTTTTGAAAAATAAAGGTTAATTCCCCAGCCCAACTCCCACAACCTACTCAAGGGAACACCTGTTTCACTAAATGATATTTTATTTTTGTTTTCTTTATATGAACTCCCCCTTTTTTAATTACAAATGGCCAATCAGCATCCATGTTGACTTCTAGATAAAGTGAGTTTATCTTCCAGACAACTTAAGTGAAGCCAAATCTTCTGTGAGTATGCCATCCTGTCATCACCAGGATGTGAGGGTAATCTCAGTACTCTCATACCTGCCCATGGAGTGTCTTTAGTGGGAAAACCCTCAAATTCTTAATGAAATGGTTCATCTGATGACATCCTGAGTCATTAAAGTCTTGATAAGTCTATCTGCTCCTTAAAAATACTTATAAGCAAACAACTGATAATCCATATGTCGATTGCTTTTAAATTTTTTAAAAGAAGAATTTCAAGTCAAAATTTAACTATTATGTAAAGATGTTCAGTTGTCTTTTTTCAAAACATCCTTTAAAAAAGTACACTTCCTGATGTAAACCACATAGAGAGGGTTGGTTTGGCACATGTCAGGCTGGGAGAACACTATCCAAAAATAGAGCCAAATTTCTCCAAAGATTGTTCAACTGAAATGATTTCTACATTAGCAATAAGCTCAGTTTCTCATTGTATACCACATCAATTTAAAAGCAGAGTAATAGGTTTGGTTAATATTTTCTTGGTTTTGAAATGTCCCTCTATTTTTGTAGTGTTGTAATGGCCTGTACCTGAACTTTTGATCTTCACTTTTTCCCTGACAATATCTAAGTGGGGTAAGACTCTATATTGGCTTCCTAAGGCTGCTGCAACAAATTACCACAAACTAGGAGGCTTAAAACAATGCACATTTATTTTCTTACAGTTTTGGAGACCAGAAGTCCAAAATCAGTTTCACTGGCCTGAAATCAAGGCATTGGCACAGCCATGCTCCCTGAAAGCTCTAAGAATCTGTTTCCTAGCCTTTTCCAGCTGCTAGAGCTGCATTCCTTGGTTTATGGTCCTTTCCTTCACCTACAATGTCTATAGCATAGCATCTTCTCATTTCTCTCTGTCTGTCTCTGTCTATCTGACTCTGTCTCTTTCTTTCTCCCTTCATCCCTCTCTCGCTTTCTGTCTCCCTCTCCCTGATGGGTTGTCATATCACCTTCTTTCTTATGTGTCAAATCTCCCTCACTTTTTTTTTCCTCCTCACTTCACTCTTAAAAGAACACATGTGATCGCATCTAGGGCCCACCCAGATAATCCTGGATAATCTCCCCTTCTCAAGGTCTTTAATGTAATTATTTCTGTACATTTGCCTCTGCCATATAAGGTAAAATTTACACATTTCAGAGATTAAGACCTGTATATCTTTAGGGGCCATTAATCAGCATACCACAGATTCCAAATTTATAGTTCAACATTTAGTTTACAACCTGTAAGAATCAGATTGCTAGCCAACTGTGCAATTATTTCTAGGGCTCCAAAAATTTTATGAAAATAATGACTTACATGTATAGCTACTACCATTCGCAAATTCATGAACATGCCATTGTTATTAATAAAATATAAATTTATTTTATATAGAGGTTCAAGTGGCCTGATTCAGACAAGTTATTTCTAAATAAAATGCTTTTGTAACATACTCATCCCTTTTCAACAAATGTTTTCATTACAAAATGATAATTTGTATGTAACATATAAATCTATAAAGCATATAAAGTATAAACAATGTATATAAAGCAGAGTATCTGTTCTGTAATAAGGGTTTAATCAGTGCCAGCAATTATTATTGTATGGGGTGTCTGCAAGTTGAATAAAGGTACTCCAACACTAAGATCTAGTAACAGTAGGCTTTTTTCACTTTGCAGGGAAAAAAGCAAAAAAGATGGAATTCATTCACTTTTCATTTTTTTGGCTTATAATTTTTGTTTAAATCTCTGATACTATGGGCTGCATGGTGGCTTACGTCTGTAATCCTAGCCCTTTGAGAGACCAAGGTGGGAGGATTGCTTGATCCCAGGAGTTCGAGACCAGCCTAAGCAACATAGTAAGACCTTTTCTCTACAAAAAATAAGCTGGGCATGGTGGTGCACACTTGTACTCCCAGCTACTCGGGAGACTGAGTTGGAAGAATTGCCTGAGCCATGGAGATCGAGGCTGTGGTCATGCCACTGCACCCCAGCCTGGGTGACAGAGTGAAACCTTGACTCAAAAAATAAACAAAACAAACCTTTGAAAACTGTTACTACTAGACTGTTAGTGAATGCTAGCATATGACAGAAAAAGAAGCCAAGGTATATTTGGAAAACTGGAAATCAGCCAGTCCTGTTTAGTTCAAAAGCTTGTCTGGGTTATATGTGCACAAGACTGTGCCTTCATATTTTATACTCAAACCACAGTCATTTCTTTGCCACTAAAATTGTTCTTCATTTATAGGATTCAATCAAATGCATCAATATTTTATAAGGTTCTTCAAAGAGCACCATAACTTCCAGGTATGCCAGCGTCTGAACAAGTCCGAGGGCTGCTAATGGGAAACATTCTCTATTACAAAGGAGCTTACATTCATCAGGGACTAAAATGGTGGTTCTCAGCCCTGGCTGCATACTAAGATTGCCTGGGGAGCTTTTAAAAATCCCAGACTCCAGGCTGTATATAACACCAATTAAATAAGAATTTCTGGGGTGGGACCCAGGCATCAGCATTTTTAAAGGTCCCCAGGTAATTCCAGTAGGCAGCTGTGGTTGAGAACGCTGGACTAAAAGAACACATGGCCTTTTGAAGATGACGTGGACATAGGTGCTGTGGAGCTGTGGTCCTCCCGCTCCTGCTCCAAATATACCGCTACGCTCTCGCCCAGGAACAAGTCAGTCAGGAAGCCACACCGCAGTCATGGCTTTTAAAGACACCGGCAAGACACCCGTGGAGCCCGAGGTGGCGATCCACCAAATTAGGACCAACCTCACTAGCCACAAAGTGAAATCTCTGGAGAAAGTATGTGCTGACCTGATCAAGGAAAAAAATCTCAAAGTGAAAGGACCGGTTCACAGGCCTACCAAGAATTTGAGAATCACTACAAGAAAAACTCCTTGTAGTGAAGGTTCCAAGACATGGGATCGCTTCCAGAGAGAATCCACAAGCCACTCATCGACTTGCACAGTCCTTCGGAGATTGTCAAGCATATTACTTCCATCAGTATTGAGCCCGGAGTTGAGGTTGAAGTCACCATTGCTGATGCTTAAGTCAAGTATTTTAATAAGCTGATTACACTTGTTAAAAAAAAAAAAATTCAAGGGGGGAAAAAAAAAAAACACATGGCACATAGATCAATACAAATCATGAGGTCTAAAGTTCCATGATCAAAGTAAGGAAAGCAATGTCATTTCAGAGAAGAGAGTGAATCTTTCGATTAGTAGAGGGAGGAGGAGATGGAAAATAAACTGAGCCTTCAAAACTGAGTAGTAAGAAGGTAAAAGGGAGAGTGACAGGCATTTGAGGGGTAAAAAATAGTTCTGGGGTAGGGGAAATGGAAATATCTGAAAATTTTCATTATGGGATTAAGAAAAAAAAAAAAACTGATGGTGAAGGGAAGATATTCTCCAGTCCATGGTGTTGTCATCGTTGTTTTTCCTCTCTCCTTTACATCCAACCCTTAACATTTCCACATAATGAATTTTAAACACCAGAATGGATTATTGCCTGCAACACATTCTTTCTATTTAAAGGCAAAGGGATCAAATTAACAGAATAAAAAAAAGACCTAGTAGGAAAGTGCCCAGATTCAGCATCTTTGAGCCAAAGGGCAATTTTATAACGTGAATATATATGTGCCTAATGACATATATTTTTGATGAAGATCAACTCTTTTCTATAGACACTACCCACCCACCTTCCCAGCACTAGAGAACAAAATAGTCTACATTTAAGTAACTCAGAAAATTCCTTTGAAAAACCAACTTACTTTTTCATAATCATTGCAAAACAATCTAGTTCTGGCAATAGGAACAACCTGAAATTTGTTTATTATCAAACCCGGACTTTTGATCATTGACAACACACTAGTTCTCTCAACTGCAGGCATGTCATAATGCCTCGGTGGCACCTTGTCATGCAATGACTATGACCCAATATGAAGTGATGCAGGCCCGGAAAATAGTGGGAAAAGGAAGATTTGTAATGTTTATATGGCACTTCATATGTGCCAGACACTCTTTTAAGTGCTCTGTACACACTGTCTTATTCACTCCTCACGAGAACTGAATACTATTTTTATCGCCATTTTACAGATGAGGTCATTGGGGGTATAGAGAGGTTAACCTACCAACTGAAGTTTACGGTTAAGTGGCAGAGCTGGAATTCAGACCCAAGTAGTCTGACTCCAGATCCTGTACTTCTTAAACCATTTTACTATAATGATTCTTAATTACAACATTGATGAATTTTCTTCATTAAAGTATTTTCTGGAGAGAACACTACTAAGCCTATTTATTTCTTTTATCAATTTTTCTATGTGCTGAAGTTAAAATATTTAAAATCTTTTCCATTTTTACTTTTCATTTGCTTAAATTATTTTTATCAAAATCAATTGATTTCTTTGTAAAGGTTATAATGAAATTCATTTTGTGCATATGTAGTCATTATTTCTACACAGTCTAATTTCCCTTGGTCATATTCAATAAATCTATATTTTTCAAGAGTTTGTTCCTTATTCCATTTGCAGTTGACATATTTTGCTAAGTGTGTTTTTACTCATTTTTCATTTTGTTTTCCTGATTAAGTTCTACCGAGTCTACTTTATCAGATCAATTTTTTCAGTTTTTTGACAAAAAAGATGTCTTTGTTTTTATCTATAATGATTTTTCAGCAAATGTAACTATTACCTTTTTGGGCTTTATTTTGTATTATTTCTACTAGTAATATTTTTTATAACTCTGACAAAATGCAAAAGTTTTATGTTTACTTCTTATTTAATTAATGATAAATTATGAAATTAGATTCTACAGAACCTCTCTCATAACCAGGCTTTATTTGGGGTTTCATCATTCTCAGGGTCAAAATGATGAATTTACAGTGTCCCGTTTTGGTGAGGGTGGAAATTGTTATTTCAGTTTTATTGGTTGTCTTAATTCATTTGGGGTGCTGTAACAAAATAACATGAACTGTGAAGCTTATAAACAACATAAATTTATTTCTCACAGTTCTAAGGGCTGGGAAGTCCAAGATCAAGAAACTGGCAGATTTGGTCTCTGTATAGGGTCTGTTTCCTTGTTCTTGTTCATAGATGGTGCTTTCTTGTTGCATCCTCACATGATTAAAGGGGGATCTAGCACTCTGGGGTCTCTTTTCTTAAGGCATTAATCCCAATCATAAGGACTCTGCTCTCATGGTCTAATCACCTCCCAAAGACCCTACCTCTTAATACCATCGTCACCTTGGAAATAAGGATTTCAACAGATGAGTTTTAGGGGGACACAAACATTCAGACCATAGCACAGGTATACCTTAAAAATGTATGCAACTTGCCTGAAATATATGGTAAAGCCAAGACTGGGGGTAATTGGATGGTAGTAGAATGGTTTTTGGAATCACTGACATGGATTGAATCCATACTCAATTACTTATAATTGTGTGACTTTGGGCAAGTGACCTAACCTTCAAGCCCCAATGCCTTCACCTGTCAAATGGGGGTAATACTAGTACCTACATCATTGGGTTATTTTCTGAAGTTTGGATATGATATGGCCAGGTGTAGTTTTTTGAGCATTTATCCTGCTTGATGTTCTCTCAGCTTCTTAGATCTGTGGCTCAGTGTCTGACAATAATTGGGGGAAATTCTCAGTCGTTTTTTCTAATATTCTCTTCCTTTCTCCTTCTTCTGGTTTTCTTATTGCATGTATGCTACACCTTTTATAGTTGTCCCACAGCTTTTGGATATTCTGTTTTGGGTTTTCCTTCGGTATTTTTTGTCTTTGCCTTCCAGTTTTGTAAGTTTCTATTCTCATAACCTAACGTTCAGAGATTGTTTCCTCAGCTGTGTCTAGTCTACTAATGAGCCCACAAAGGGTTCATTTTTGTTACAGTGCTGCTGATCTCTAGCATTTCTCTTTTATTCTGTCTTAGAATTTCTCTCTCTGCTTACATTATCCATCTGTCTTACATGTTGTCTACTTCTTCCACTTAAAGCTCTTAGCACATTAATCATAATTTTAAAAAATTCCTGGTCTGATAATTCCAACATTCCTGCCATATCTGACTCTGGTTCTGATATTTGTTCAGTCTCTTCAAACTGTGCTTTTTGTCATTTATTATGCTTTTAAATTTTTTTGTTGAAAGATGGACATAATAATGTGCTGGGTACAAAGAACTGCTGTAAATGTGCCTTTGGTTATATACTGGTAAGGTCTGAGGGGAGGAAGTTAGCAGTTATACACACCAAAGTGTTTTGGATCCAGAAGATCCTCATTCTAATCCCAGGTTTACCACTTAACTAGCTGTGTGACCTTGGGGGAAAATCCCATGGTAGGTAAAATTCTAGACATATCCCCAAAACTCCCATTCTGATTATTTAAGTAAACACTAATCTAGGTATATTTGTGAAATGACTTTACAAATGTAATGAAGGTTGCTAATCAACTGACCTTAAAATACAGAGATGATACTGGGTTATTAGGGTGGGCCCAATGTAGTCACATGAACCATTACAAACAGAAGAGGAAGGTTTTTGAGTCAGTCTGAGACATGCAGAGACAAGATGAGGTAGAAGGGGAGGTCAGAGATATTCAAAGTGTGAGAAAGACTCCACCCACCATTGCTGGTATCGAAGATGGAGGAAGGGCATCCTCTAGAAGCTAAGAACAGCCCTCGGCTGCATCCATCAAAGAAATTAGGACATCAGTCCTGCAACTGGAAAGAATAGAATTCTTCCAACATCCTACATAAGCTTAGAAGAAGATTCATTCAGAAAGGAATGTAGCCCAGCTGGCACCTTGATTTTGGCATTGTGAGACTTTAAGCAAAGAACTATGTGAGTTAAACTGTGCCCGAGCTTCTGATCTGTGGAACTGTAAGCTAATAAAGTTGTGATATTTTAAGCCACTACGTGTTTTTTTGTTGTTATTGTCATTTTTTTGTTTTGTTTTGTTTTTTTAGAGACAGAGTCTCACTCTGTTGCCCAGGCTGGAGTGGTTCAGTGGTTTCATCATAGCTCATGGTAATCTTGAATTCCTGGGCTCAAGTGCACCTCCTGCCACAGCCTCCTGAGTAACTGAGACTACAGGCACACACCACTATGCCCTGCTATTTTGTTGAGACAGAATCTCACTATGTTGCACAGAGTCATCTTGAGCTCTTGGCCTCAAGCAATCCTCCCATCGCAGCCTCCCAAAGTGCTGGAATTATAGGCATGAGCCGCCATACCTGACTTGTTATTTTAAAAAATTATTATTTATTATAGAGATGTGGGTTACAGTTCAGGGTTAGGTATATAAACATTGATCATGCAGGTACCCTTGTTGATGAGGTATGCCCCTCCCTCCCCTAGCAGGTTTCCTCAACTGCCAATCCCACCCCTCCTCCCCTGACAGTTTTCCACTACTGCCAATTGCTTTCTTATAGCATTATAATTGTTCAAGGTCAGCTTATGAGTGAGAACATATGGTACTCTGTTCTTTGTTTCTGTGATAAATCACTGAGTATGATCGACTCCAAATCCATCCAAGTTGCTGTGAAGTTCATATATTTGTTCTTCTTTATGGCTGCATAATATTCCATTGTGTATATGTACCACATTTTTAAAAATCCAGTCCAGCTTCGATGGGCAACGTGGTTGGTTCCATGTTTTTGCTGTTGTGAATAGAGCTGCAACAAACATACGTGTGCAGGTATCTTTTTCGAAGAATAATTTGAGTTCCTCCGGGTATATTCCCAATAGGGGAATTGCTGGGTCATATGGAAGGTCAATTTCTAGTTCTTTCAAAAATTGCCACACTGTCTTCCAAAGAGGTTGTACTAGTCTGCATTCCCACCAGCAGTGTAGAAGTGTTCCTTTTTCTCCACATCCTCGCCAGCATCTGTTGTTGTTTTATTAATGATGGCCATTCTTACTGGGGTTGGGTGGTTTCTCAATGTGGTTTTGATTTGCATTTCTCTGATGATGAGTGAGGCTGAGCACTTTTTCATGTGCCTGTATATCTTCTATTGAGAAGTGTCTATTCATGTCTTTTGCCTACTTTTTAAAGGGGCTGTTCTTTTCCTTTCAGCGCGTTTGAGTTCCTTGTAGATCCCACATGTTAGGCCTTTGTCAGATCTACAGTTGGCAAATATTTTTTCCCATTCTGTGGGCTGTCTACCTGGTCTCTTGATGGTTTCTTTTGCTTTGCAGAAGCTCGTTAATTTGATGAGGTCCCACTTATCTATCTGATTTCTTAAGGTATTGGCCTTTAGGGTTCTGAATAGGAATTGGTTCCCAGTTCCAATTTCCATAAGGGTGACTCCTGCATTTTCTTCTAAGATTCTTATAGTTTGAGGTTTTATGTTTAGGTCTTTGATCCATTTAGAGTTAATTTTTGTGTATGGGGATAGGTAGGGGTCCTGTTTCAATCTTCTGCATGTGGTCAGCCAGTTTTCCCAGCACCATTTACTGAATAGGCTCTCCTCTCCCCAGTGGTTGTTGTTGGAGGCTTTGTCAAAGATGAGTTGGCTGAGGAATTGAGGCTTTGCTTCCGGAATCTCTACCCTGTTCCACTGGTCTATGTGCCTGTTCTTGTACCAATACCAGGCTGTTTTGATTACTGTAGCCTTATAGTAAAGTTTGAAGTCTGTAAGTGTGATACCTCCTGCTTTGTTTCTTTTGCTAAGGATTGTTTTGGTTGCTCATGGTTGTTTATGTTTCCATATGAATTTCTGTATTGTCATTTCCAGGTCTGAGAAGAATGATGTTGGCAACTTAATGGGTATTGCATTGAATCTGTAGATTGCCTTTGGTAGGATGGACATCTTAACAATGTTGATTCTTCCTATCCATGAGCATGGAATATTGTTCCATTTGTTTGTGTCTTCTTGGATTTCTTTGAGCAGAGTTTTGTAATTCTCATTGTAAAGGTCTTTCACTTATCTGGTTAGGAAGATGCCGAGGTATTTCATTTTTTTGGTGGCTATTGTGATTGGGATTGTGCATTTTATTTGGGTCTCTGCCTGCTTGTTGTTGGTGTATAGGAATGCAACAGTCTTTTGAACATTTATTTTGTACCCTAAGACTTTGCCAAAGTCCTTTATCAATGCAAAAAGGTTTTTGACAGATTCTCTTGGATTTTCAAGGTATAGGATCATATCATCAGCAAAGAGGGATAACTTGACTTCCTCTTTTCCTATGTGGATAACCCTGATTTCCTTCTCTTGTCTAATTGCCCTAGCTAGGACTTCCAACACAATATTGAACAAGAGGGGTGAGAGTGGGCAACCTTGTCTTTTTCCAGTTTTCAGGTGAAATGTTTCTAGTTTCTGTCCATTTAGCAATATGTTAGCTGTGGGTTTATCGTAGATGGTGCTTACTATTTTAAGGTATGTTCCTTCTATACCTAGGTGTTTGAGGGTTTTTATCAAGAAGGGATGCTGGATTTTATCAAAAGCTTTTTCTGCATCTAATGATATTATCATGTGTTTCTAGTTTTTACATCTATTGATGTATTTAATTACATTTATGGTCTTGCAAATGTTGAACCAGCCCTGCATCCTGGGGATGAAGCCTAC
>CAUYQG010048867.1:0-25902 GCA_963574415.1 Tarsius wallacei | reverse complement strand
CAGCTGAGGAGGCGGCCCAGAGAGGGGGCAAGGATATTAGCTTGGCCACCTAACTGCTGAGTGACCCCAGGCAAGCTACTTGACCTCTCTGAGCCTCCGTTTTCTCATCAAGAAACTGGAAGTAGCAACGGCAGCTACCTCCGAGTAATTCCGAGGCCTACAGGACGGTGCGTGTAAAGGGCTTATCGCAGCACCTGGCATTCAGTGAGCACCCACCAACGGGTTTTATTTTCTGTTATCACCGTGATTGTTCCCCAAGCATCATACGGAAAGTTTGGCACCACCCGACCACCCGACAAAACCAGACGGGACAGATTGCTGGCTGAAGGCCCATTTGGGAAAAGAAGGGTCACCCCCTGCTCTGCAAAATTGGGATGCCAGTCGTCAGCCCCTGCCGGTCAGATGATCCCCTAAAACGGGGTTCCATCTTGGAACTTTCTGGATCCATGAGAGAACGGACTGCGGGGGCTTGTCCTGCTCAGGTCTCCGGCCTGTAGCTATCCCTACTACGCCCTGAACTTTGGATGACTGAAGACAAGAGTCAAAGTGCCACAGGTGCATACCAGTATGGCTGTCCCTTCCACGCGTGTGGCCAGGCAGCAGCCGCCGGAAACACTGGCTGTCACTGGCCAGACCCCTGCCGTCCTGGCCATCCCAGCCCTTCACCGGGACCCCTGGATGAGGGGGCATCTCGGTTTGCATCATGCCCAAAGCAAGACCTAAGACAGGGCCTTGGGAGTGGGGGGTGTGCTTGGGAGGCAATCAGGAAACAGACGGAAGGAACAGGAAGCGTGTTACAGAGAAGGAAGGGACGTCAATGCCGGGGTGTGTCATCACGGGCACCGCCCCTCTGCCAAGGGGGGCTCGAGTCTGCGGGGATTCTGCAGAGCACAGGATGTTTCCCAGAATCGTCCCTCGGCAAGAAGGAACCTGGAGCATTTGTCCGCCGGCTCCTGTGCCCCCCAGTTGCTGAGGGTGTCCCTTGGGGGCAGGGACCCCCTCACAGTGGGGGATTGCAGACTGAACAGGCCCTGTGTTTGGAGAGGCCCCCGAGCCGGAGAACGAAAGCGCTGGTCTCGTGCTTGATATGGAGCTCCCCTGTAACTGACCGCCACCATTGCTGAAATCAGGGGGAAGCTGATGGAATGACGCAAACCACCCGAGAGCATCTGCCAGAGTCCACCCCTCGTGCCACTTGGGTCCACCTGTGCCCACCCCAAATCCACTGTGGCACTGAATCTTCGAGGCAGTAGACAGGCACACTCCGCGAAGAGGCTTCAGACGGAGAGGTCTTGGAACAGATGACGTCCCCAGCTGGTCCAGAGTCCCTCGTCAGTGTCATCGCCCGCGCCCTCCAGAGCCCACGCCAGGTCTCCCGCACACCTCCACCCCGCCTTCCGCGGGCCCGAGTCTCTCGCCTGCTGGGGTGACCCAGGCCCTCACCCCGGAGGGACCCGAGCCCCTGGTTGCCTGGCCTTTGTCAGCCCACGACGGCCCCCGGTTCGCCGTCATCCCCAGGCACCCACGCTGGGTGGAAGCCCACATTCCGGACGGGTTCCTCCTGCCCCCACCGTGTAGAGGCGATCCAGACCCCTTTCCATCGTCGACAATCGCCCACCGGGACGGCAGACGCTTCTTTTGCCTTCTGTTCCACCGGCGTGAGAAACCCGCCGTGACGGATGACACGTAGGGATGCGGGTTCGGCGGAACCTTTCGTGGGTTTTCTAAGGAAGTGTTTCCCTGGTCACTGGCGCAGCCCAAGTCGCCCTGGGGTCACTGGGAGGGATTTGAGAGGGTTGGTCCTTGCTTCGGGACCCTCGGAATTCTAGCTGTGGGGAGGAGCCACACGAGCTCCTGGCTCAATGCACGCACCACATTGTGGAGGACAGCTTGTGCCCGAACTTTAAGGCCTTCTGTGTCTCCGGATAGTCTGACCTCTCGCGGCCTCGCTGCTCCTGGGAGAGACAGCTCCTACCAGGGTCAACTAATTCCTAGAGACACTAAACTAGCATGCCTTCAGTATGCAGACCGGCCACTCCAGAGCCCGTCCCAGTTGTCCAGGGGTCAGATGTCAGATAGCTAGGGACAGTCCCGCCACCCTGAGGCTGCCGAAATTATTCAACCGGCCCTTCCCAAACCGGTCCATCGTTCCCCAGCCTCACTCATCCCTTCCTGTGAAAGCCACAGTAAAGGCCCTTGTCCACGTCTCCCCTCCCTCTGCCTCCCGGGGACCCTGTCAACCCTGACCCACCCGTTGGCCTCACTGTCATGGGCTGAAACAAATCCCAGTGCATCTGAGGACAGGCTCCTCGCTGCCCGGGTAAGACTCAGATGGGCACCTCAGCCGAGCCCTCGACAGCCGTCCCAGTGGTCTTGCAGGCCGCTGTGGCCAGGGGATGTGGCTGTCGTTAGCCCAACGGGGTCACATGGCCACGCAGGCATGGTGCCCTTTGGCTGTGGCACGGGCCTCTCGGTCCAAGGCGAGGCCGGAGGGTGTCTAGGTTTGGAAATCAGTCACGTTGCCGGCCCGTGAACCGTGCAGGCAGGGGTGTGCAGTCAAGGAAGGCACATATCCACCTGGGAGAGGTGTCACGGACGAGGCCATCACCGTCCCCTCTGCCATGGGACGAGGCTTTCCACCGAGTATTGGGCTGGTCTCCTCAAGGGCTCAGGGTGGGCCTCTGGGCTGACGGGCAGGACATGTGTCCGCGGTGACCTCTGGACCTGCCTCTGCAAGGGAGCCCTTGCTGTGGGGGGGACCTCCATCCCTCCGCGCTCACCCAGACCCGTAGATTCTGCCCCCGGGTCTTCAAAACCTTCTGCACGGCGCCCTCTGGTGGAGGAATGTGCCGACTGCTGGATTTTTGTGACTGAGAGACGTTCTCTCCATATGGGGTCCATGCTGGAAATAGATTCCCTTATTGCACGGAAATCTGGAAGCCCCAGTGCTTTCTCTTCGATTATCTCTACCTTGTGATCCAGGACACAGTAAACTCACTTCCAGCCCGGGTTCCTGGTGATGCAGAAGCAAGGACTCTGTCTAGGGCACCAAGGGAGGCTTCCTGGGAGAGGCGACCCTGCTGGGCTGGTTCCTGGAGGATGCAGAGGTTTCCTGATAGGAGACAGAGAGGGCAAGCAATCCAGGCAGGGGGAGTGGCACGTGCAAAGGCACAGACATGCACCATTCGTTCGGGGAAACAATCTCTGAGGCACTGGTCGTGCCAGACACCATTTTAGATTCTGGAACCACAATTTCGAGCGAAAACTGGACAGGGGTCCTGTCTTCACGTCATGCGGCTTACGGACCGAACGGGAAACTGGCAGCCATCGAAGAATCACACAAGTACACGTAAAGTTATAAAATTACACCTGTAACCGTGCTGCACATGAAAAAGTCACCGTGCATCTCATAGGAGGACTTGGTAAGGCAGAGAAGATGGCAGACGCTTTTCTAAAGAAGCCATAAGCCGGTTGCAGTGGCTCATGCTTGCAGTCCCAGCAATTTGGGAGGCTGAGGCGGGAGAGCGCCTGAGGCCAGGAGTTCAAGATCAACATAGTGAGATCCTGCCGCTACCAAAAAAAATTTTTTTTTTAATTAGCCAGGTATAATGGCAAAGCCTAAAGTTTCAGCTGCTCGGGAGGCTGAGGCTGGGGGATCACTTGAGTCCAGGAATTTGAGGCTGCTGTGAGCTATGATCATGCCACTGCACTCCAGCCTGGGTGACAGAGTAAGGTCCTGTCTGAAGGAGGAGGAGACATA
Organism: Tarsius wallacei; assembly: GCA_963574415.1. NCBI lineage: Eukaryota > Metazoa > Chordata > Mammalia > Primates > Tarsiidae > Tarsius > Tarsius wallacei. The sequence continues at coordinate 22,142 of CAUYQG010048867.1, read as the reverse complement.
CTGGAGATCTTGAGATGAGATCTGAACCGAAGGCTGGGTGGTAGGAGTTATGTCGGCACCTCTTTGCCGGGGCGGCAAGAGTATTCTATAACGTTCCGTGAAGAGGAAACGGCATATGTAAAGAAAAAGTCTAGGAGGCACAGAAGAGTGACTGGATATTAGGAGAGAAAAGAGAGACCACTAGGAGGGTGGTATCCGTTGAAAATGAGTTCCGGCCGGGCTCGGTGACTCAGCCTGTCATCCCGGCACTTTGGGAGGCCAAGGCGAGTGGACTGTCTGAGCCCATGGGTTCAAGGCCAGCCCGGGCAACTTGCGAGACCTCACCTCTACCATACATCAAAATTAGCTGGACTTGGTAGCACATGCCTGTCGTTCTGGCTACTTAAAAGGCTGAGTTGGAAGGATCGCAGAGCCCAGGGGGTCAACACTGGTGTGGCCGTGAGCGTGCCACTGCACTCCAAGCCGGGCGACAGAATGAGACTCTGACTCAGAAAAATAAGAGTTCCAGGAAGGAAAAGCAGAGGAAACAGCACAGTCAGAAAGGAAGTAAAGAAACCGGGAGATTCTTCTCCCACTGCCTGTCTCATGAGATACTCCCATTCCTGGTTCTCTGGCCAGACAGGGGTTTATTTTCCACCTGCTTCACCACTGCAGGATTTGGGCTGTACTAGAGTCTATCTTGTGAGATATGGAGAAAACCAAACAGGCAGACCGACAGACAGACCGGGGAACCCACAGCAGCGTCTGCCATCCTTTGAGTTTTAATTCCCTTCCCAACCCACCTCCTATGAGCTACTTCTCAGAGCCCCCAGCTAGTTGCCGTGTGCATTCTGTCTGAGACCTTCAGTTGTGACCAGCGGGAGAGGCAGGGAGGGGTGCGTTCCCGCGATCTCAGCGGGATCCAGAAGTCCTCTGGTTGAGTTTTGTTCAGGGATGTTGTTGGTGGCCTTGCTAACCTCACTTACTCATGTCACAAGTTGTTCACAGATTTCAAATTTTTCCAAAGGTCAAATGATTTCATCTGTAAACGATGGCAAGATACCTTTTCCCTTGCAGCCTTTATACCGCTTTCCTGCCTTACTGTGGGGATCAGCAGATTTTTTTGTAAGGGCCAGGTAGTACATATTTTGGGCTCTGCGGGCCATATGGTTCCTGTCACAACTACCCAACTCATCCATTGCGTGTGAAAGCAGCTACAGACAATATGTGGACAGACAGGCAGAGCTGCCTCCCGGGAGAGATTCAGGCACAAGAACAGGTGGGGAGGGACTGCCAGAAGGACAGGGCAGGTCTTCTGCAATCTGTTCCTCTGCAGAAGCAATGAAGATGCCGCCAAAAACGGGCAAAATCGACGTTTCCATGCCTCTGGAAATTAACCAAAGGCTTGCAACTATCAAAGGCGTGATATGATTAAATAGGGCTGAGTCACAGCACAAAGCAAAAGACAGGGAACTCTGTGACGTTTCCGCTTGTCTTATTCCCATGGCCCTCTCCACAGCTCTGTTGTGGACTTGGAAATCAACAGCCTTGAACTTGGGTGGCTGTGACACCAGCATCCCAGCAGCCACTGGAATGGGAATGGTGCTTCCAAAAAAAGCCCTATCTATCCACAGCGAATCGTCACTATTTGACCTGTCTGAAAGCTTTCCTGAAAAGCTCCGTTCTCAGAAATTATCTTTATTTGACATGACTCAGAGTTTGCTTTGTGTGTGACCAGCCCACGCTCTAGGGCACTTGTCAGAAACAATCAGCTACAACTATTTAACATTGTAGCTGCCTGACGTGATGATACCAGTTGGGACTAACAGGAGGCTAAATAAAATAGGAAGAGGAAAAACTAGGGAACGAAATGTCCTTTGGGGGCTTTAAAAGCTCTGACATATTCCTGGGGCTCTAGGAAGTCACACACATGTGTATTGCAGCGCAGGTGCCCAGAAAGACCTGGGAAGGCCCTAATCTCTCACCTCTACTGACCTTGAAGCTCTGCCCAAGCAGGAAGTGAAGGCTAGGGCAGAGTTGCAAACTGCTTAGGAGAGATTGAAAGGACGCCCCAACACCCACACAGAGCTCCACAGCAAAGGCCAACAGACTTGTTGGTTTAAGGGTTTTAAAGAGATTTCTGTCCAATCATGAGTTGACCATGAGGCTAACAGAGATTTCAGCTGTCGAACGTGAGAAAGAACACAAACTTTACAGAATCAGTCCAAGAAAGACATCTAAGAAACAAACAGTAACAATGAACTCTTTGGAAGCAGGTGGGCGTGGGAGGGTGGGGGTGTGGGGGGGTGGGGGGATGTCTGATTTCCTGATTTGCCACATTCTATTATTTCAAATGTCCAGTTTTCAACAATAGCAACAAAAATGTGAAACATGCAATAAGCAGGAAAGTGTGGCCCATTCACAGGAAACTGTCCTGAAGGAATCCCAAACACTGGAATAACAAGACTTTAAGTATGCTATTGTAAATATGTGAAAAGAACTAAAGGAAGCCATGTCTAAAAAACCAAAAGAACAATGCTATTAACCATCTGAACTGAACAGACATTTATAAAACATGCTACTCAACATCAGAATGTATTCTTCTCAAGGGCACGTGGAACATTCTACAGTATAAACCGTACGTTCAGTCATAAAACAATACTCCATAAACTTTAAAGGATTGAAATCATACAAAATATGTTCTCTAATCTTAACAGAATAAATTTAGAAATCAATAACAGAAGAAAACTTGGAAAATTCAGAAACGTGGAAACTAACCGCACAATCCTAAATAACCCATGGTTCCTAAATCACATGAAAACCAGAAAATACTTTGTGATGAATAAAAATGAAAACACAAGATGCCAAAGCTTGTAGGATGCAGCAATAAAGAAGTACTTTGAGGGAAATGTATAGCTGTAATCACCTATATTAAAAGAGGTTGGAGATCAAAGTCAATCATCAAAATTTCCACCTTAAGTAACTCAAAAAAGAAAAGTAAACTGAACCCAAAACAAGCTGGAGGAAGGGAATAATAAAGATTAGAGGCCGGGCTCGGTGTCTCAGCCTGTAATCCCAGCACTTTGGGAGGCTGAGGTGAGTGGATTGCCTGAGCCCGCGTGTTCGAGACCCGCCTGGGCAGCTTGGCAAGACCTCATGTCTACAATAAATCAAAAAATTAGCCGGGCATGGTAGCGTGCGCCTGTAGTTCCAGCTACTTGGAAGGCTGAGGCGGAAGGATCGCCGGAGCCCAGCAGGTCGAGGCTGCAGTGGCTGCAGAGGCTGCACTCCAGTCTGGGTGACAGAGTGAGACTCCGACTCAAAAAAAAAAAAGATTAGAATGGAAATAGATGAAATAGAGAATAGAAACATAGGCCACATGGCTTCACTGGTGAATTCTACCAAAAACTTAAAAAAACAATGATCTCCAATTCTTCACAAAGACCCCTAAAAAACAGGAGAACAAAATATTTCCTAACTTATTCTGTGATACCAGTATTTCCCTGACAACAAAACCAGACAAAGACATTACCAGAAAAGAAGAGATGGTTATAGGCCGATATCACTTATAAACATAGACAAAAATTCTTAAAAAAAAAAAAAAGCTGGAAAACCAAGTTCAGGAACATGTAAGAAAATTACATATTGCCACCAAGTGGGATTCATCCCAATAATGCAAGATTGGTTTGACAACTGAAAATCAATCAAAGCAATATGTCATAGTAATATAATAAAGGGCAAAACATAAAGGACCATCTCAAAAAATGCATAAAAAGCGTTTGATAAAATGTAATACCCTGTCATGATTAAAAAAAAAAAAAAGGAAACACTGACTACCTAGGAATATAAAGGAATTTCTTGAACCTGGCAAACAATATCTATAAAAAACTCACGGGTGTCGTTACACTTAATGAAGAAAGAATGGATGTTTTGCCCCCTAAGTTCAGGAACACAATTAGGGCATCTCCTCTCACTACTTCTGTTCAATATTGTACTGGAGATTCTAGCCAGAGTAATTAGGCAGGAAAAGTAAAAGCATCTAGACTGGAAAGAGAGAAGTAAAACTATTTCTGTTCTCAGATGACAAGACCTTATATAGACAAAATCCCAAAGAATTCACACACACACACACACAATATTATAACTAATAAGCAAGTTTAGCAAAGTTTCAGAATACAAAGCCAGCGTTTAAAAAACCAACTTTATTTCTATACACTAGCAATGAACCATCTGAAGAGATTTTTAAATCCATTTGCACTGGCATCAAAGACCATAAAATAGGAATATATTTAACAAAAACAGTGCAAGACTTTTATGCTGAAAATTACATAAGACATATAAATGGGAAAATCATCTCATGTTCATGGATTACGTAAATATTGTTAAGACAGCAATACTCCCCAAACTGACCAATCCCTATCAAAATTTCAAGGGGCTCATTTTGTAGAAATTGATGTGCTAATCTTAACATTTTTTTGTGGAATTCAAGGAACTTAGACTAGCTACAACAATCTTGAAAAAAGGACAGTTGACGGGCTTATACTTCCCAATTTAAGGTACCATATGCAAGATAATGTTCCACTGGCATAAGAAGGGACATGTAGGTCAATAGATCAGACCCGAGAGTCCAGCTATAAACTCTTACATTTATGATCTGCTGATATTCAACAAGGCCGCCAAGACCATTCGTTGGGGGAAAGAATAGTCTTTTCAACAAGGCTGGGACAATTGGGTATCCACATGCAAAAGAAGGAAGTTGACCCTGTATTCGTTCCTAGGACGGCCATTAAAAAGTATCAGCAGCTGTGTGGCTTTAAGTAGATTTATTCTTACACAGTTCTGAATGCCGGAAGTCCAGAGTCAAGACGTCATGGCAGGGCCGTGCTGTCTCCGAAGGTTCTTGGGGAGGGTCCTTCTCTGCTCTTCCTAGCTTATGGTATTCCTGGAAATCCTTGGTTTGTAGAAACGTCACTCCTACCTCTGTCTCCGTGGTCCTATGGCATTCTCCTTGTGTATCGCTGTGTCCTTGTGTCTTTACATGGTCCTTCTTTTTCTTTTTTTTTTTTCTTTTTTTTGAGTTAGGGTCTCTGTCACCCAGGCTGGAGTGCAGTGGTGCAAACACAGCTCACTGCAGCCTCCACCTCCTGGGCTTAGGTGATCCTTCTGCCTCAGCCTCCTGAGTAGCTGAGATTACATACACATACCACCACGCCCCACTCATTTTTTGATTTTTTTTTTTTGTTGTTGTTGTGGAGATGAAGTCTCACTATGTTGCCCAGAGAGTCTCAGACTACTGGGTTCAAGCCGTTGTCCCACCTCAGCCTGCCAAAGTGCTGGGATTACAGATCTGAGCCTCCACACCCAACCTACCTGGTGTTCTTAGGTCCAACCCTAATCCAGTATGACCTCATCAAATCTTTTTTACATCTACAAAGATCTTATTTCCAAATAAGGTAACATTCATAGGTACTGGGGGCTAGGACTTTATCCTCTGGGAGACACAATTCAACCCACCACAGACTCCTACCTACCAGCATATAAAAATCATCTTAAAATAGATTAGAGACCTAAAAGTAAGAGCTGAAATTATAAAACTCTTAGAAGAAAACATAGGTGTAAGTCTTCATGACCTTGGATTAGGTCGTGCTTTCTTTGATGTCACACCAGCTGGATTTCCCAAATTATAAATAAGCTGGATTTCCTAAAAAAATAAAAGTTTTTGTGCATGGAAGGATATTATCAAAGAGTGAAAAGGCAACCCACAGAAAGAGAGAATGTATTCGTACATCTTATACCTGATAAGGGACTTTTATCCAGAGTATACAGAAAAAACTCTTACAACTCAACAATGAAAATGCAAACATACCAATGAAGAATTCAACTCAACGGTTGCCCGATCCAGGGTCACAAAGATTGATTCGTTTGTTGCAATCCACTTATCATTCATCTATTTTTAGTTCATTTTTCAAATGGAGGGAGGTAGGTGTCTATTGAGGGCAAAGGATTTTAATAGACATTTCTTCAAGGATACGCCATGGCCAACAAGCAATGGAAAAGATGCCCAATCTGCAAATCAAAACAACAGTGAGCTACCACCGCACATCCACCGGGAAGGCAACAATAAAAAAGACAAAAACAAGTGTCGTTAAGGTTGTAGAGAAACGGGAATCCTCTTACGCTGCTGGTGGGATTGTAAAACAAGGCAGTCCCTCTAGAAAGCAGTCTGGCAGTTTTTCTTTTTTTTCTGAGTTGAAGTCTCACTCCGTCGCCCAGACTGGAGTGCAGCGGCCGCTCCCGGCCACCGCAGCCTCGACCCGCTGGGCTCCGGCGATCCTTCCGCCTCAGCCTTCCGAGTAGCCAGAACCACAGGCGTGCGCTACCATGCCTGGCTAATTTTTTTTTTGATTTATTGTAGAGATGAGGTTTCCCCTGCCCAGGCAGGTCTCGAACCCGCGGGCTTAGGCAATCCACTCACCTCAGCCTCCCAAGGTGCGGGATTACAGGCTGAGCCACTGGGCCCGGCTAGATTGCTAGTATTTTGTTGAGAACTTTTGCATCAGTGTTTATGAGGGATATTGGTTTATGACTTTCTTTTCCTTGTAGTATCTTTATCTGGCATTGGTATCTGGGTAATACTGGCCTCATAGAATGAGTTAGGAAGTGCAATATCCGTTTCAAGTTTTTTGAAAAGCTTGAGGAGAACTAGTATTAATTTTGGTTGAAGGTCTTGCATTAAAAAAAAACATTTTAAAGAATAGATTAAAACAATTAGTTATACTGAGGGAATTGTTATGTTTAGGAGGGAATTGTTATGTTTAGGATGAAGAGAAACTTGAAAAACTCTGGGGTTTCCACATTCATTGTTTTATATTTCTCTGACAATTCCTTGCTATGTGTGGGCTTGGTCTTCTTCTCTCCTGAGTATCTACCACAGAACTGAAAATTGATTTTGGCCTCTGTGTTGTGGCCTGGCCGACAGTGTCTTGCTCACTCATCCTTTAGGAGTCCTGGGTGATTAGTAAGCATTTTCTCACAGCAAATGACTCAGAATGAAATGTAGCTCCTGATGCACAAGTTGTTTCAGAAAACAACAAAACCTCACTTCTTTTAAACTTTTTCTATGGACTGTTTCTGTGTTGATTTAAAAACATTTCTGCTGATCTCAAATCAACTTTCTCTCTTCTCTCCTCCCTCCCTCCTTCCCTGTCTCCCCCTCCCTCTCTCCCTCCCTCCCCCTCCTTGTCTCCCTCCTTTCCCTACCCTGCTGTTTTCTACTTCTTGCCATCTTTCTTTCCTCTCTCTCTCTCTCTTTCTCTCTCCCTTCCACATTCATGGAAGACCCAAAGCAATGCTGTCTACTGGAAATATAAGCCACGTTTGTGATTTCAAATTTTCTAGTAGCCATGTTAAAGAATATGAAGAGAAAAAGGTGAGATGAATTTTAACAGTATACTTTATTTAACCTAATATATCCAAAACTTTATTATTTTAATATTTAATTAATATAAATGTGATATTTCAGCTTACTTTTCATACTAAGTCTGTAAAGTCCACTGTGTGTTTTAAACCTCAGGTACATCTCAGTTTGTACTGATCACATTGTAAGTGCTCAAGAGCCGCATATGTCTAGGGACCATCATATTAGACAGTGCAGGACTCGAATATTCAGTGCCAAGTACATAAAGTTCAGAAAAGATCAGCTCTCAACTTTGCCTGGTGGACAAGGCAGATGGGTAAAAAGACCAGTGGTGGCAGTGAGTGCCTGAGGAGGAACTGAACATAGCATATTAGGGAAGCGTGAAGGAGGGGCTCCAAAGTCAGATCTGTGAGCTGGGGCCTCCCTGTAACTGACTTGACTTGTACTGCTAGCACTAGATCTCTTTTCTTAGAGCTGGAGTTTGGCATGGACCCCAGTCTATCAGACAAAACCTTTTGCCTCACGTGTTAAGCGAACCACTGGCAAGTTCACATTTAATTGTGGACCCTGCTTTGGCCACAGGTCTGGGAGCTGGGATTTTTGCATCAAAACCTCACCGCTTTCCATTCTGGTCTTTCATTCCCACATTCTCACCTCGCCTCCCGGCCAGGTGCACTATCTTGCTGCTTATGGCTGCAGCAATCAGGGGTGGGTTGAAAGTGTGGTGTTGTGGGAAGGAGAGGGGGAAAAAAACCACATTTTCTTCTAGTTGTGTAGACACCCCTCCACTCACCTCAGAAGTGGCACCACAAGCTCTGGTAGTTAATGGGAAGGTCATCAGGTAGGCTTCCATGGATCGACTCTGTCTGCACCCTGGCCACTCTACATGCCGAGCTTCTCAGGGACTTACAGAGGTAGCTATTGTGGATGGCGTGGTTCCAGCAATGAGGCAAGTCTGTGCATCTCTGCGGCTCCCTGCCTGAGGAAGGGTGGTGGAGAGATGTTTACAGATATCCAGCCAGGAAGCACAAGGAAAGAGGAGGAGCTGTTTCCACTTATCCTCCCCCTCCTTTTGGCTTTCTCCTTTGGCATCGCCTAAGGCCAAAAAAGGAATGGGAATTTGGCAAAGTGAAAGTATCTCATTGTACTTCCCCACCCCGCAGTCTCACCTCTGTCCTAAGTCTTTTTTCTACCCAGGTCACTTAATACTCAGAGACTGCAAATTCTTTTCCTACTGCTGATGTGGAAGAACTATGTTCTTTTCCAGGAGATGAGTGATACAGCAGAAAGACAGGGTCAGATGAGGCCAAGGGATTGGAGCCAGAATCTTACCAAACTCTTGCAGGCAGCTTGTGACTGCGGCTTGCTGTACTGATGGAGGAGGGGAGGCCCAGGGGCTCAACACTGTTGTGATTCCTCCATTGATAAGTGGAGTCAGGGTGGGTAGAGGGAACTTTGTGGGAGACACATACAAGCCCAGCTTCTCCTAAGATTCTGTTAGCATATTTTGACATGTTAGATGATTGACCCATTGATGTTGCTGGCCCAGTTTAAGGCTCTGCTCTGACACCACCCAATCTTTTTTTGTCATTTTAAAAATCTACACTAGTAACATGGATTTATTTGGGGAATTATATACACTTTTCACCAAGGAATCTCCGGGGTGTAAAGATCACAAGAATCTCACCTAATTTAAAGAAGAGGCCAAACTAAAGATTTTTCTAGGAAAATAAAATAGTGAAAGCTGAATAACTCTTCTTATTATCTCACATTCACAAATCTCCTAAAACTCAAAATCAGTCTTACAGAGTACATTAGCAGATAGAATTTTTATTGACATGGAGTATTAAGGAGTTAACATTAGGCGATTGAAACTGATTAAGAAAATGGAAAAGGCCATACTATTGGAATGTTGCACATGCAATCCTATTTTGTACTGTAGATAAAGAGGATCATTGTGACACCAAAAATATTTTGCATTTTTCTTAGTTTTACTAGATGGATTTAGTGATCATTTAAGCTCCTTCAACAAGATAGTAGACTAGACCAAAAGCTAGCTGTGGCTACAACACAGGCTGTGGGCTCGCAGGCACCATGAGCGATGACCAGACGGCTAGTGCAGCAAGACTGTGGGCTCTGGATTTGAATCCTGGCTCTAGTACCAATTAGTTACTATGCAAGTTACTGAGCTTCTCTTAACCTCACTTATTTTCTGTAAAATTTGAATTGTAAATTTACATTTGTGGGGATTATGTCAGATGATCCATGTACAAACTTAGTCCATAGTACCTGACAGATCGTAAATTCTGAGGAAATATTAATTGCTATTAATTATTATTACAGTTATTATAAAGTATTAATACTACTTCATCTGTAAATGCTGTTTTGTTTGCAATAAATAGCTGCCTTTAAAATTTTTGCTATTAGCAAAGCAATACATTGATTATTTCATTCTTGCTTGGCTTCTTTGGAAATTTCTTTAATTATGGATACTTTTTCTTTGTAGCATTGCAAGTTGTGTGTGTGTGTGTGTGTGTGTGTGTGTGTGTTTGTGTGTGTAGAAGCTAGTAATTACCCTTTGTAGATGGAGCTGCTCAAACGGTCTTTTCCATGGCAACTGAAAAAATTAAAAATAAAAGCAAAAAATTTGAGGTTACATAATTTCTGTCAATGGAATAAGAGGAGTGTAGAGGTCACGAAGTTTTTGTGGGTTTTGGTATTTTTTAGTTGAAGGTGTTGGGTGAAGACACAGAGGTCCTACTGAGTAACCGAACAGGATGCTGTTGCTTGCTTTGAAGTAAGTAAACTGGTCAGAAGTACAAGTGGGAGGGGAAGTTGAGGTTTAATGAAGGAAGGTCATTATTAATGTTTCCATGGTTGTAGCAGTTTAAAAGTTGGGAGTTGAAGTAAGGTTGTTGGTTGTGGGGAAAGTAGCCCACAGACATTCAGACATGGTCGAAGTTTAGTCTCTCGGTCTTCATTATAATTTGAAAATAAGGAGCCAAGGCTTCTAAAACACATAGCAAAGGGATCACTTCATAGCTTTAACAGTCTGAATGATAATTATCACAAGCTCACAATGGCATAACATTTGAAAAGCTCCACTCCCTTATCAAATGCCAATTATCCGTAGATTGCTTTTCTTGGGAAGAGAAAGAATATTATAATTTTGGATTTTAAAAAATCATTTTTTTCATCAAGATTTATATTTATTCCCCTCAAACCTAGGTGTAACCAAAAGCATTAGTGTCCAATGAACTGGTGCCATCTTTTCTAACATCTATAAAATGTCTCTGTATATGTTCTCTTTGTGTCTCTTGTATAGGGATTAATGTGGAAGGCTTTATTTATTTTATTGGAAGGTATAATTGATTTTTTCCATGAGAGATTTGACCCTTTGATTCCAGAACAAAGATAGATAAGACTGTTATTCTTCCCCCACTTCCCTAAAATGTATGCTAAGCCTGTATTTGTTTTATTTCTAAAAAGTAGATTTTTCCCTGAGACCCAAAAAATAATATAAAGTCAACTTTATGTTATCAGTAATAATTTGAGTTAGAAATAATATGGATAACTGAAATCTATGAATTCTCCTAAAACTCAACATTCAAAAACCTTTTCTGCTCAGCTTTTTACATGTGAGGGAAGGAAAGAAGAGTGAGAAATAAGATAGTATCTTAAGTGAGTGCACATGACTCAGGGCACTTGTCAGGAACTATGGGTTAGAATCCAGCTTCTTCTAATTATCTAATGAACACTGGGAAGTTTTGGTAACTACCTGAGTTCTCCCTTTATCATTTGTTAAATAATGAAACAATACTTGTTTCTTGTGTTGGTTGTATTAGATGAGATATATATGACAATCTATCATCTTTTGAGCACTCTCAGTGTGATGATCTTACCTAGAGAGGAGAAAGAAGCATATACAACTAGTAGCCTGAATAAATATTTGTGATCATTCATTCCCAAATTACCAAGAATAGGCTGTAAACCAACGATCCTCACTATTTGACCTTCATCATGTGTAATTGCCTCAAGGCTTCAACATTGCTGTTGATAAGGCAAAAATCAATAAGAACAAAATCCATATCCATCTTCTTCTTGCTTAACCTTTTTCATTCATGGTGGTCATTTGGGGATATTAGCCTAACTTTGACTGGAAGGCTAAACAAGTGAGTTTTGTTTTGTTTTTTCCTTTCAGGGAATCCTAGGCCATTAGTTTCAATCTTTGCCAGTTGTGGGAGCTGGGAATTTCTTTTTCGCCTAATACTGGCCTCTTTTACAATGACATGCTGGGAAACAAAATTTGGAATGCTGGAAGGAGAAATGGAACAATGACGGTTTCCTTAAACCCAAGGAGCTCAGAGCTTTTGCTATTGTTCTCCTCCAAGTTTTGTTCTGTGAAGCTCTACCTGGAACTTAAAGAAAATCTGTCTCTATCTTATGTTATCCTTTCCTCATTGTAATCTAGCAGGAGTAACTCTTTCCTAATAGTGTTGGTTAACTTTTTTGTTTCTTTTTGCATTCTCTTCTTTAGAGAGTGAGATGAACGTCTCATTGCTCTCTCAGCTGTCTTTGTTCAAACCAGTGTTGGAGAGTCACCTTTTCTCCATCAGCATGTGTATCAGTGGTGCGGTACATATGGCATCTGCAGTTGCCACACTCCATCACAACAACCATTGCCCTCATCTCTCCTAGGCCTCGTCCCTGGCGTAGCCCTGAGCACATACACTGCAACATTAGGACCCTTGATGAATTCCAAAGACAGGTTGTTCACATAGAGCCATAAGAAATGAGTGAATTAGTAGTTGGGGTAAAAATGATAGGCATAGCATAAAAATTCATTCCAGTGACATTTAAAAAGTTTAATTAGTAGTTAAAATTGGAGATCTGGTCTTGGCTTTGCAACTAAGTAGATTAGTAAAGTAATTTGATTTCTATGGACTTCATATCTTTACTTATGAAGTAAGATCTTGGATTGAATTATCATGAAGACCTCTCTCAGCATTGTGATTCTGTGTCTTTAAGTTCAGTACTTCTGTCTATAGTTTAATTGTTGTATTAGGGATTATAATATTTGTATCATATTACTTAAAGAATACCACATGTTGGCCAGGCCCAGTGGCTCACTTCTGTAATCCCAGTGCTTTGAAAGGCTGAGGTGGAAGATTACTTGAGGCCAGGAGTTTGAGGAGAGCCTGTGCAACATAGCAAGACCCCCACCTCTACAAAAAAATTTTTAAAAAACTTAGCTGAGCATTGTGGTATGCGCCTGTAGTCCCAGCTACTTGGGAGACTGAGGTGGGAGGATCACTTGAGCTTAGGAGTTCAAGGTTGCAGCGAGCTATGACCTTGCCACCGCACCTCGGCCTGGGTAACAGAGCGAGAACCTGTTTCTAAAACATAAAAATTTATAAAAGGAATACCACATGTTATTCAAGAATTGGTCGTTTTCATTAACATGCTTGATACTCAAAGCACACAGTTTTCTAAAGATTCTGGCCAGTCTGTCCTACCCAGTGGGGGAGAGTTGTAAGGGCCTGTTTCCTTATAAAAGCAGCTGAAGAAACTGATGTAAAGATGCTTTGGTGTCATGCCTTCTACTGGGCCTTTGGAAAAGAGACTTTAGCTATAGAAAGAATCTACTAAGCTGAGTTCAAGACTAGGTATTGTTTTTGGACTCATTTCTTTTGGAAGCTTGAAAAATGAAATTGTCAGATCAGAATGTATTTAGGTATTCTCTGATTATAGGAGAAATTTATTTGCCCTTCTAACGTCTGTCTCTCAAACGTACCAAGTGTTCAGTTGCTTCTCTTTAACATAAGCCTCGTGGATAGTTTATGCATTCTTTTCAGAAGAAATGTAGTAAAAAATATCTAGGTGCTTATGGAAGCCAACAAAATTATAGTTGGAAGGTAGAAGTGTTCCATTAGAAGGCTTTATATGAAAGCTTTTTCCTCAAAAAGAATGAACAAACAATGAACCAAACTGTCCTTGTTCTTGTTTTAAATAAACTATTTGTAGATTTGTCATTGGCTCCGATGAGCCATTCATGAAGCCTTCCGAGGCATGAGCTTTGCATTTGTATGGGACCAACAGAATAAAAGCTGTTTATAACCTTGTATACCTTTTTAACATAAACACCATCTCTGGAGTCAATCATTTGTATATTAGTTTATATATAACATCACTTGGGAGCTTTTTCTTTTGCATTTTGTTTGATTTGGATTACTAGCTAGGCGTTCGTGTGTTTTGATGGTGGTGTTCTAGGTTATCCTTTTGCATTCCAAATTGGCATAAGCTGGAATGATGATATTTTATGCTTGTCAAGGGAAAACACTTACTACTGTATCATAACCAGGGCTCACAGTACTTTGTAAAAGCTGCTTCAACTTTCCACCTATGTTTACAAGTATACCCTTTAAATGAGGAACCAGGAAGTGTTTTTTGCTTATTATATCTTAACCTTCACTATTGTTTCTTACCTGAAATAGTTCATTTCCTTAGAGCATATCATGAAATTTAGCTATCCATGAATATATCTTTTGTTAACTGTATCTAAGAGGATAAAGAGTACCATGCATTTTTTCTAAGATTAAAATGTAAATATCAGTAGGATTATATTTCACTTGTTTTTGCCGCATTTAGTGGATTTCATAAAAGCTGACCTTGGATTTTCACAATACTGGAAAGTGAGTTTTTTGTGGGGGGCAATGTCTGTATGTAGATGATTGTAGTAAAAAATATGATACATCCTAGAAATCTTGGAAAGTTGTTAAGAGTGACTTGGCAACTGTTATGATGAACAATGAATCTGAATCTCTTACTGAAGAGATCAGCATCTGACCAGAAAGCACTGTAACAGGGAGAAAAGTTTTAATTGTTTTTCTAAATTTGATGTCTGTTACAGATATTTCTGTTCTTCTTTGACACGTTATTTTCCTCTTAAGCAGTTCTAATGGTTTTATACCCCTATAGACTAAAAAGCAGAAGACTCAGTGGTCTCTACTAGTTCACTCCAATCTGTCTTTTGATTAATGGCCTCCACAACTCTCCTTTGTGGGTTGTATGCTCTCATAGGAGGCATAGTGTGATGGACAGGGAGAGATGCTGGATTTAGAAGACTCTGGATTATAATCCCAGTGCTTCATTTGTTAGCAATGCGAATTTTGTCAAATCATGTCACTCCTCAGAATCTTAGTTTCCTAAAGGGCTAAAAAAATACAATAAATTTATTGACTTTTGTTTTCATCTGTGATACAGTGTAAATATCTCTTAGTGACAGAAATTTAGATCTAGTCCTTGAACTAATTATAGTGGCTAATTTGGATTTGCAGTGTATAAACATAGGCAATTTGGAATTTAAGTAGTTCTCCCTTTCCTTGTCTATTTAGATAGTAAATTTTTCTCTTCCTACTATCTAATGTCAAAACACTTTGGCCCCAAGGATAATTTTAATTATAGATTTTGAGTACAAATAATTAAGCTCTTTTAAAGTTAATAAATCAAAAGGGCTATATACAGATATTTTTGAAGTTTGTGTCCATTCTTTAATTTTATTTTATATGTTGCTCACTTTTGAAGAAAAAACATAAAATCTGATTTTTATTGAATTAACTTATAAGCTCAGTATTATGTTTTTTGGTCTTACCTAATCCTGCAGAAATATCTGAGGGGATCTAAAATTCAGTGTTCTCAGATACTGCTCACCATTTGTTTCCAAAGTGAAAAATTAGCATCACATTATACCTTCATTTCTTTTTGTGTACTAAGTCCAAGCTTAGGGGCCACTACTTATCCTCTCTTCAGCAAACTGGATACTAACACTGCATATTCCATAGGCTGCCATATTTGTGTAGTTTTGTGGTAACCAGCCATTCTCACTTGGCTCCTCATGTACCTATTACAATAGATTTTCTTGTTTTACCAAAATAGGGAAGTTGCCCATCAGAACTATTTGTTTTTTTCAGAAACAAAAACTTGTTTTGCTTTCTTTAGTATTTTTTCCCCTTCAGACCTGATCCAATATAGGTGGGAGAGAAAGTAACTAGAGTACCTTGGAGGACTGAAGTGAATCACAGCAAGCTCGCAGGTTTTGATAGAAACTGGGAGAAATAAAAACTTAATGACAATATGGATATCTGTCTGTTAGGTACTTTCTTGCATATTATTTCATTTAAATTTACCAAAAGCATTAAGTTTGGTGAAGATGACGGTGACAATAACTACTGTCATTGGATAGAGAGGCAAGCCAGCTCAGAGTGGCAAGTCACCTGTGCCCAAACATATTGCATCATAGTTTGTTTCTTTATTACTCTGGTGTATGTGGCCCAAAAGGGCTTTTGTATTTGTGTGTGCAATCATATGAGTTTTAGTAAACCAGTATATGGTTAGTGAATGTAATTATGATTTCTCGTACCTTCAGTTATTTTATGTCCTATAGGAACATAGTATTCCAGTCCAAGATCAGTTTGGCTTTTTGTTTTTTCTTTTCTTTTTGAGTTTGGATTTCACTCTGTCCCCCAGGTTGGAGTGCAGTGGCACGATCACAGTTCACTGCAGTGTCAACTTCCTGAGCTCAGGTGATCCTTCTGTCTCTGCCCCCCAGGTAGCTGGGACTATAGGCTTGTGCCACTATGTCCGGCTAATTTTTTGACTTTTTGTAGAGATGAGGTCTTGCTACATTACATAGGCTAGTCTTGAATTCCTGGCCTTAAGCAATCCTCCCACCTCTATCTCCGAAAGTACCGGGATTGTAGTCATGAACCATTGCACCTGGCTCTGGATCAGGTTTTGACATTATGCCATATGCCCAAAATAGCAGTGACTTTGTGGAAGAGACTTGCTCAGAAGGAGCATTTTCTCATCTTTTGGAATGTTCTGCCAACATAATAATTTAAAAGACAAGGATGTATGAAGATGCCCCTATAACATTAAATCTAAGCATTATTAAACGTTTAGTGTATACCACATATCCTTCTATTTGCTTTACCTGCATTATTTCACTCTGCAAAATGCCCCTGTGGGATGGACTCCGTTCATTCGTTTTTCATTTTCATTTTAGAAGAGGTTGAAGCACAAGAAGATCCATAACTTGTCCAGGTCCCAAAGCACGTATGAGTTCAAATCCAGTCTCTGCACTCCACAGCCAGCCTACAATGCTGCTTCTGAGCCTGTTATGTTAATAACTGCGGCTCCCTGAGAACCTTGATTTTTGGCCTCAGTTGACTTAGGAAACATTTTCATGTGAGTGTATTTATTTCCAAGCCTATCATGTTTTTTCATTAATTATAAGTAGTGCACATTTTTTTAGGACTATAGTCATAAAATATAACTCAAGCCATAGTGAGAGGGCAGGAAAGAATTTTAGTCATTTGGAATGGTTAGCAAAAACTCTCTGAGTACTATTCAGGAACTCAAAGTTGTAGCTGGGCATAGTGACCCTGAATGTTTGGAGAAAGTGAAAGATTTTGTGTCTATGTACATAGGTGTTTCTGTGTCATCTTTGTCTTTGGTTTTAAGTACTTGTGATGGACAAACAAATCTTGGGAAAGATGAAAGAGTAGAACTGAAGGAAATACTGCATAGGCTACAAAGGACTAGAGTTTCATGACTGTAATTTACAATGTCCATTATCCTTGTGATAATTTACACAGGATTGTTTATCTTCCTCTATTTGGGAATATATTTTCCCTTTATAGTTAAAAAGACACTGTCTTCAGAGTTCTTTTAAGTGTAATGATTGGTGAGAGGACATGCAAACTAGGTTGTTTTCACCCTTGCCTTTTTCTTTTAGTCTTTCAATTCATTGAAATGTTCACTCACAGACTTAGTCAAAAGATGTTTACTGAATATCTACTATATGCCAGACCTTCTGCTAGACCCTAGGGGTAAAAGATATGATGCTGAATCAATCTGTCGTCTAGGCATTTGGATTCTGGTGGTCGAGGCTGTCATACCCAGTTAGTCTCAGTGCAGTCTAAGAAGTGCTACACTAGCAGGATGAAGAGTTCCGTAAGGGCACAGAGGAGGGAGGAAGTAATTCCTCCTGTGGTTATGAAGAGAAATTTGAGCTCAGTCTTTTAAAGGATGAATAGTAAGGTTGGGTAGACCAAGTTGGCGGGGAGGGCCCAGGAGACAGCATTCTCAAAAGCCTGGAGTACTGAAAGGACAGAAGTAACTATCGACTCTCAGCTGGGAAAACTGATCACTAGAGCCAGCTTAGTTTACCTGTGTAGGAAATGCCGCCAACTCTCAAGGCTTCCCTGGCCAGTTCTCATTTATTAATGGGGGACAGAAGCTTTGCTGCTTTTTCTTCTTCCCTTTCCTGGTTAGCCGTGATAGATTTGGATTAGGTGTAGACATTTTCCATGTCAGGCTGTAATCACCAAGCGTGTAGGAAAAAACTGAGCTGTCTGCTATGACCTGATGGAATGTAAGGTTTTCTACCATATGCTTCTATGTCATTTTCATATTTATTGTTTTCAGGAAATTCTATTTTTCTGTGATTCCACTAGAATGTCTCCTTGATCACTACCTATATACCTATATCCCTGTTTCTCCCAGTTTTTTTGTGAGCTTTCCTCAATGAGCGTGGCACTTCCGTGTTGGGACTTCCTTTGTTTAGTACCATAAATTTGCTCATTCAGGATTTTATATTAGGACAGCAAAATACTCATATTTAAATGACTTACAAGTCCTGGGGAATTCATAAAAACTACCTGACATGATGTTAAATAGTTTGTGCTTATAACTTTGCAGATGGCTAAGATAAGAATGAAGGATGTTTTATATGTTTTGATTTACTATCTCTTCAATTATATTATAAAAAATCGAGCAGACTTGTCTGTGATCATTAGAGAAATGAATGGTTTTTCTGTTGTAAATTACAAATAACACAGAATACATGAAGACTAATTGACTGGTATGGACTCATGGAGTTTATCTCTGTATTATCCATGAAGACCCACAGAATGTAATGTTCACTATATTTATTCAGAAAAATATTTAATTTTTTAATTTTTGTTTTATTATAGAGATGTGGCATACAAGTAAGGATTAGCTACACTAGTAGGCTACATGCAGTTGAAATTTGGGCCTCCACTGAAAAATATTTTTTTTTTAAATTTTAAAGTTGTGGGGTACAAGTCAGAATTAGGTATACAAGTGGTCACCGTACAGGTAAAGTTTGGGCCTCTCTTTGGTCCCCACTTCACCTTGTTTGAGATCAGGTACCCTTATTGATGTTGTGGTCAACCTCCCCCCACCCCAGTAACCCACTACTGCCAATCCCTTTTTAAATAATATTATAGACTCTAAATCTATCCAAGTCCACATGACTATCCTTCTTTGTAGCTGCATAATATTCCATTGTGTTTATGTACCACATTTTTAAGCCAGTCCAGTTTTGATGGGCAACATGGTTGTTTCCATGTTTTTGTTATTGTGAATAGCGCTGCAGTAACCATGTGTGTGCAGGTATCTTTTTGGTAGAGTGATTTCAGTTCCTCCAGGTATATTCCTAGTAGGGAGATTGCTGGGTCATATGGAAGGTCAGTGTCTAGTTCTTTTAGAAATGCTACACTGTTTTCCATAGAAGTTAAACTAGTTTGCATTCCCACCAGCAGTGTAGAATCAATCTCTTTTCTTCACATCCTCCCCAGCATCTGTTGTTTTTTGTTTTGTTAATGATGGTCATTCTTACTGGGATTAGGTGGTATTTCAATGTGGTTTTGATTTGCATTTCTCTGATGATTAGTGAGGCTGAGCACTTTTTCAAGTGTCTGTTGGCTGCCCATATATCTTCTTTTGAGAAGTGTCTATTGATGTCTTTTGCCCACTTTTTAATGAGGCTGTTTGTTTTTTTCCTTTCGGCATGTTTGAGATCCTTGTAGATCCTGGATGTCAGGCGTTTGTCAGATATGCAGTTGACAATATTTTTTTCCATTCTGTGGCCTTTTCCTTGCTCTCTTGATGCTTTCTCTTGCTTTGCAGAAACTTTTCAGTTTAATGAAGTCCCACTTGTCTATCTTATCTCTTATGGCATGGACTCCTAGGGTTTTGATTAGGAATTGATTGCCTACTCTGATTTCTGTAAGGGTGTCTCCTGCGTTTTCTAAGATTCTTATAGTTTGAGGTTTTACATTTGAGACTTTTAACCATTTAGAGTTGATTTTTGTATATGGTGATAGGTAGGGGTCCTGTTTCAATCTTCTACATGTGGTCAGTTTTCCCCATACCATTTACTGAATAGTTTCTCCTCTCGCCAGTGATTGTTGGTGGAGGCTTTGTTGAAGATGAGTTGGTTGAGAAATCGAGGTTTTTGCTTCTGAAATCTCTATCCTGTTCCATTGGCCCATGTAACTATTCTTGCACCAATACCAGGCTGTTTTGAGTACTGTAGCCTTATAGTAAAGTTTGACATCTGTAAGTGTGATACCTCCAGTCTTGTTTCTGTTGCTGAGGATTGTTTTGGCTATTCGTGGTCTTTTATGTTTCCATATGAATTTCTGTATTGTCATTTCCAGGTCTGAGAAGAATGATGTTGGTAATTTAATAGGTATCGGCATTGATTCTATAGGTTGTCTTTGGTATGATGGACATGTTAACAATGTTTATTCTACCAATCCATGAGCATGGAATATTTTTCCATTTATTTGTGTCTTCTTGGATTTCTTTGAGCAGTGTTTTGTAGTTTTCGTTGTAAAAGTCTTTCCCTTCTCTGGTTATGAAGATTCCGAGGTATTTCATTTTTTGTGTGGCTATTGTGAATGGCATTGTGCTTTTTATGTGGTTCTCTGCCCGTTTGTTGTTGGTGTATAAGAATGTGACTGTCTTTTGCACATTTATTTTGCACCCCAAGCCTTTGCCAAAGTCCTTTATCAGTACAAGGCGGTTTATGACAGATTCTCTTGAATTTTTGAGATATAGGATCATATCACTTGTAAAGCGGGATAACTTAACTTCCTCTTTTCCTATTTGGATACCCTGATTTCCTTTTCTTGTCTAATTGCTCTAGCTAGGACTTCCAACCAATGTTAAACAGGAAAGATGAGAGTGGGCAACCTTGTCTTGTTCCAATTTTCAGGGGAAAAAAAATGCTTCCAGTTTCGATCCATTTAGCAATATGCTGGCTGTGGGTTTATTTTAGGTGGGGCTTACTATTTTGAGGTATGTTCAGTCTATGCCTAGGGTTTTATCAGGAAGGGATGCTGGATTTTGTAAAGCTTGTTCTGTATCTAATGATATAATCATATGGTTCTTGTTTTTACATCTGGTGATGTATTTAATTACGTTTATGGTCTTGCGGATGTTGAACCTGCCCTGCGTCCCAGAGATGAATCCTACTTGGTCATTGTGGATGATTTTTGAGATGTGTTGTTGCATCTGATTTGCTAGAATCTTGTTGAGAATTTTTGCATCTATGTTCATCATGGATATTGGTCTGTAGTTTTCTTTTTTTTTTTGTTGTATCTTTGCCTGGTTTGGGTATCAGTGTGATGTTAGCTTCGTAAAATGATCTGGGGAGAATTCCGTCTTTCTCAATTGACTAGAATACTTTAAATAGAAAGTATCAATTCCTCCTTGTATGTTTTGTAGAATTCTGCAGGAAAGCCATCTGTTCCAGGACCTTTTTTTGTAGGTAGTTATCTTACGACAGAGTCAATTTCCCGAGTTGTTATTGGTCTATTTAGGATATCAATTTCTTCTTTTTCAACCTTGGGAGGTTGTGTGATGTCAGAAAGTCCTCTATTCATTTAGGTTTTTGAGTTTGTTTCTTTTTTTTTTTTTTGAGTTGGAGTTTCACTCTGTCAACCAGACTGGAGTGCAGTGGCCGCTTCCGGACCCGCAGCCTCGACCTGCTGGGCTCCGGCGATCCTTCCGCCTCAGTCTTCCAAGTAGCTGGAACGACAGGCATGTGCTACCACACCCGGCTAATTTTTTGATTTATTTTAGAGATGAGGTCCAGGCAGGTCTCGAACCCATGGGCTCAGGCAATTCACTCACCTGAGCCTCCCAAGGCACGGGATTACAGACTGAGCCACCGAGTCCGGCTTGAGTTGGTTTCTATACAAGTGTGCACAGTAATTTCTGATAATCTTTTGTATTTCTTTGGGATCAGTTGTGATTTGATCTTTCGCATTTCTGATTGTGTTTATTTTGGCTTTTTCTCCCTCTTTTTGGTCATTCTGGCTAGGGGTCCATCAATCTTGTTTACCCTTTCAAAGAACTCACTTTTTGTTTTGTTTTGTTTCGTTTTTCCTGTGATATTTTTGTCTTCTATGTCCTGTATTTGGGCTTCTACTTTGGTGATCTGGATTCTTCTGCTAAAGTTAGGGTTTTGGTGGTCTTGTCTTTCCAATTTCCTTAGGTGATTTGTTAGGCTGATAACTTGTGATCTTTCCATTTTCTTGATATGTATTCATCGAGATATAAACTCCCTTCTTTTTTTTAATTATTATTCAATATTTTTTATTATGATATTGTGGGGTACAGTTAAGGGTTAGGTATACAAATATGCTTCGTTCAGGCACCCTTGTTGATAAGAAGTGTCTCCCCATCCTCAGACAGATATTTACTACCATTAATGCCATTACCCTCCCTCTCCCCCCCATAGTTTCCCACCACTGTCAGTCATTTTCTTGTGGTAATACATTGGATGATCAAGGTCTACTATATGAGTGAGAACATGTGATACTCAGTTCTTTGTTTCTGTGAGAGGTCACTCAGTATTATAGACTCTAGT
>CAUYQG010048866.1:0-27549 GCA_963574415.1 Tarsius wallacei | reverse complement strand
TCCCATGCTTTGGGAGGCCGAGGTGAGTGGATTGCCTGAGCCCGTGGGTTCGAGACCTGCGTGGGCAACTTGGCGAGACCTCATCTCTACAATAAATCAAAAACTAGCCGGGCGTGGTAGCGTGCGCCTGTAGTTCCAGCTACTTGGAAGGCTGAGGCGGAAGGATCGCCGGAGCCCAGCAGGTCGAGGTTGCGGTGGCCGGGAGTGGCCTCTGCACTCCAGTCTGGGTGACAGAGTGAGACTCCAACTCCAAAAAAAAAAAAAAAAAAGAGTTTAGCCAGAACTGAACACTGTTTGGGAGAAGGTGGCAGTCTGAAAATAGGAAAAGAATTGAGAATGTCAAGTGATGGGTAAACACTATGAGCAGGAAAAACTGCAAAAGCAAAGGTGAATGAGACCAAATCAAGCCATGAGAGAGAATGAGGTGTTGGTAAGTCAAGGATTGGCTTGGGAGGAAGACTCTCAGGGACACTGAGCTCTAGATGCAATCTTTTTCTTCATCTCGTAGGCCATTAGCTTTGTGTTGAAAAGGCAAAATATGTTATTGTAGTGAAGGGTCTGTTTTTTTTTTATAATGCCTGTCAATCCTTGTTCATTTGTTTGCGCTCCTCTGTTTTCCTTGGGAAGCCCGAGGCTGAGTATCTTCTATTTGCTCCTCCAGACTCAACTGGGCCATTTCTACACCTTCTCTAAACCTTGGAAGCCAAATTATACACATTGCATCAATGAATCCCCTTGTTCTCTGACTTCTGGTTGGCTTTGACCAATGAATTGTGCTGGAAGGTGCCTGGGAGGAAAGTGGGATAAGCAAATTTGTCCCCCTCCCATTCTGACTTCTCTGCCAGGACATTTGGGGTTGGCTACAGCTACCTGCTTAAAATTATAGCTCCTATCAGAAGTCTCACCCTCTACACTGGCTTTCTCTGGGCTCCTGTGACCATTCTCTTCCCTTGTTCTCTTAAGCCTCAGGATGGTAACAGTTCCTCCACTGCTGCTAACCCTAGCACACTACACCACTATGGTTATTTTCTCTTATCATGCCCATGCCTTTTCAAATAGTCTCTTTATTAAACTCTCTTCAAGTCATCCAGTTTGAACCCGCCATCTATCTCCTGCTGGAACCCTGATGGATACACACCTTCATGTAGATCAGATGGAGTTGACGCCACTCCCAGCTATAGGAACAGGCAAATCACTCAAGTTGGACAGAGCACTGTACCCCTGGCCACAATAACACGATCAAGTATGTGACCCAATCAGAGCCAGTAAGTCTAAATGAGGGATACTTGTGGAAACTGTTAAGATGGGAGGCTCTAACTAGGTTTCTCAAGAAAACAAGGTGTGAGTATTGAACTGTTGGCAGCGATCATGCAGCCACGAGGGGATGGTGTGCCTGAGAGAAGTGTCAGTATTAAGAGGAAAGCCCAGCTGGAAAAGGGAGAGAGACTGAGTCCTGAGGCTGTGTTTGAGCCCATGGATAAGCTGGACTGACCCCATGCAGCTGAGCTGACCAATTCACATTGATTCAAAATCTATTTTTTTAAATGCTTAATCCATTTTGGGTTGGATTTTCTGTCACTTACGTCTGCAAGTGTCCTGAGTGATGGACATTTGGAGGAAAATCCCTGTCCTTTAAGGAAGGAGGGCAATAGAGCTAGGTAGCTATGTGGAGGGTGCTGTAGACTGATCATGAGGCAGAGAAGCAGGGGTGGCTGGGCCAAAGCTAGAATGGAGGAGCAGCTGCAGAAGAGGCAGGGTGGGCAGCAGCTGGACCAGAGAATGGGGCAGCTTCCATGGCGACAGCAGCCTGTGGTGATAAAATAATCAAGACGCCAGAATCTGCAGTGGTTCTATTGGTTAGTGCTCTTGGCTGCAAATAAAACAGAAATCAAACTGAAAATGACTTAAGCAACACAGGGCTATTTTCACAACAGAAAGTCAGGAGGTAGGCTGTTCTAAGTTTAGTTAATTCAGTGGCATGAATTAAGGATGCATATGGCCTCCATATATCTATCCCATCATCCACAGTTTGGGTTTTCATCCTCAGGCTTGTCTTCATGGCTGCAAATGGCTACTATACCTTCAGGCCTCACATCTTTATGCAACTCCTTTCAAGTTGAGAAGGGAACTGGGCATGATGGTTCATGCCTGTAATCCCAGCACTTTGGGAAGCTGAGGCAAGAGGATTGCTTGAGCACAGGAGTTTGAGACCAACATAGACAATTTAGTGAGACAAAATAATTTTTAAGTTAACCAGGTGTGGTGGTGGCAACTATGGTCACCTACTATGGGCAGCTACTTGGGAGGCTGAGGCAGAAGGAGTGTCTGAAGCCAGGAGGGAGAGGCTGCACTCCAGCCTGGGTGACAGAGTGAGACCCCCAACTCAAAAAAAAAAAAAAAAGAAAAGAAAAGGAAGGGAAGGATCTCCTTTTTGTCAGAGAAGAACCTCTTAGCTGACTTCCTCCTATGTCTGTGACTAATTTTATACTACAATAACATCGAGTTGAGTAGTTGTGACAAAAACTATCTAGATCACTAAGCTGGAAATATTTACAGAATATTTTAATAATATTATAATGAAATTTACAGAAAAAGTTCACCAAATCCTGGCCTAGACTGATCAATAGCTACCCCAGGGTCACCTTCCCTGAACATGGGGTAGAGGGAACCCTATCCAACAAAAGTGTGGTCCTTCTAGCAAAGACAAAGGTGAAAGGAAATAACTATTATTGGGCAGACATGCCCACCCTGAGTGGGGTTGGCAGTGGTGGGATTGGATCGGGCATGGGCACGACTGCTGCCATGCTGGAGAAGAATCCCAAGGGTGTGCTTGTTTGAGGAGGATTAGCTATGTTACAGCCTGACTGGGTTATGTCTGCTGCCCAGAAAAACCAAGTCTAGTGCAGTTGTTAAGAGTAGAGAAAGTTTAACATCAGAAAGCAGCTGAGCAAAGAGAATGGGAGACATTTCTTAAATCCACCTCCTAGAGAGTTTTAAGCTAGGGTGTTTTAAGGAGTAATTTGGTGGACGGGGGCTAGGGAATGGGTGCCGCAGATTGGTTGAGGATTAAGTCATAGGGAGGTATTGAAATTGTCTTTATGCACAGAGTCAGTTTCTGGGAGGGGGCATCACAGAATGGCAGAGCCAGCTCCTTGGCATGTATCCCAGAGTCAGTTGGGGCCATGGGGCCATCAGAGTGTAAAGTCTGAAAAACATCTCAAACACCATTCTTAGGTTTTATAACAGAAGCTATCTATAAAGGAAGTTTCGTGACCATTGGCTACTGACCCCTGGGCAGTAAGCCTTTACAGGATAAGGTATGCAGAAAGTGAGTTCCCCAGAGATGAAAACTACTTGCCCCCTTTGGCCTATCAAACTTCAGGATGCCATCAAGATCTGCGTGACCTCAGGCTCATTGTTTAAGGGAAAGTATGTTTATCAACCTCTCAAGTAGCTTCCCCTAATTCCTGCAGGGGTCAGGACATGAAGACAATCAAATGTTCTCTATTGAAGTGAAAGCAAGCTTAGAAACAACAGATTTGTTAATTTCTAATCACAGTTGCAACTCGGGTGTCCTCTACAGCTTTTACCCTGTGACCCTATGATAATTTGACATAGGTGGTTTCAGCTGCAGGCTCTAGGCAGTGGTCATTGCTAATACCACTTCCTATCTGTTCAGAGGGCTTCCAGGAAGAAGCAGAACACTTGTTTGTAGCTCAGATTGGCCCCTGGAGTATCACAGAAAGGGAAGGAAACTGTGGGTTTCACCCTCTAGATTTTGCTAAAGAGACAACCATTCACCAGGAGGTTAATGGGGTTGGAGTTCAGGAAAAGTCCAACTGAAAGGGCCTTGAGGCAAATGTCTCTTTGACTATAAATCAGACCCTTGGTTTTTCTTTCCCACTGACTGGTGAATTTATGTTTAATTTAATTTATTTTGTCAATATTTTAAAAATCCTCAATATTTAAAATTTCCTTCCACAGCAACATACCGTCAGCACAATACTTTAGCTATAAAAGGATTTATTAATAAAGTTTCTTTTAATTAGTATAAATAGAAGGGAAGTTGATGCCTTTTAGATACACAAAGACCAAAAAAAGAAATCTATGACCTCAGCAACATGAAAACCACACTAATTATTTCATGTAATCAAGCAGCATTCACTGAGTATCTACTGTACATTAGACACTGTGGAATGGTCACTGGGGAACCAAAGAAGACACAGTCCCTACCCTAAGGATGTTCCCTGGCCTAGTTTGGGAAACAGAAGCACCAACTTGAACCACTTAACTCTTAACCCCACCTTTGCTTTCTGTCCTGCCTTTAAGCAGAAGATGGTCCAGCATCCCTAATCTGCCCCCTGGGTTTAGCTGATTTCAAAGAAAAACCTGGCTGGGCACGGTGGCTCATGACTGTAATTCTAGCACTTTGGGAGGCTCAAGTGGGAGGAGCACATGAGGCCAGGAGTTCAAGACCAGCCTGGGCAACACAGCGCGATCCTGTCTCCATAAAAAATTAAAAAGTTAGTCGGGTGTGGTGGTGCATGCTTGCAGTTCCAGCTACTCAGGAGGTGAGGCAGGAGAATTGCTTGGGCCAAGAGTTGGAGGCTGTGGTTAGCTATGATTGTATCACTGTACTCCAGCCTGGATGACAGAGCAAGACCATCAGACCATGTTGAGAGAGAGAGAGAGAGATCACCAAGGAATGGCCCAGGAGCAATCCCTGATAGATTAGAGGGACATCTTTAGGGGTATGTCTAGGGAATCAGTTCTTGTCCAGCCTAGGTCTATCTTCCTTCAGCCACGTGAGGATTTTATTCTTAGAGCACTAGAAGAAAGGCAGATTACAAACACCTGCCTTGACATTCTTCTTGCCATCTGATTTCATTGGAAAAAGGAAAGAAGAAAGGAGCCTGTGGTTGAAAACAACTCCAAAGAATTAAAGAAACCAGAGCCTGCAGCTCCTTACAGTGAATTTGAATGTGTAAAGGTTCTCATAGAATCTCACATTTCTTAGAGGATTTCTCCCCCCCTCTCTTTACACTTTGGAACAAAGTTTTTTATCCAAAAACAGCAGAGTGATTTTTTTGGTTCAGTATATTTCAAATATTACATATAAAAAAGTCATGTTTAGTAGATTTTTCGGGTCAATGAAATATATTTATTTGATCCCTATTTCATGTTTATTTAAGTGACTCTGATATTTATGTCGTGTTAAAGAGCAAATCTTCTCAGTCTTGAGGTATGGAAGAGAAATATAAAGACTCCATGGCCATCGTGAAATGATTATTTCTGCACTTCATATCATGCAAATTACCAGTAGAAATTGTATCTCTACAATAAAAATATCTTTTTGTATTTTTGATATTAGTCTATTGATTAGCAATATTAATTGAGACTTCGCAGTGAGCTGAGCCTGGGTTTGGCTTCTAAGAGTGATGCCAGGCCTAGTTCATGATTCCTCCTCTGCCCAGGCACCATGATCTAATCATAGTACGTGCTGAGTAAATGTTGTTAAATAAAATGGAGATGGCTTCTGCATTCTGCCCCTTGCTGAGATAGCACAAAAGAGAAAAATTAAGGACATCCACCTAGAAGCTGGATGGACAGATTGCAGGGTACATAGCGGCGATAAGGAACAGCCACACGGAATCAGTTAACTGATCCTGCAGCACACGCGTGAGCGCCTGAGTGAGCCTGAAACACAGCAGGGCAGACTTAACCAAGGCAAGTGTCTGAAAGCAGAACGTGCCTCAGGGAAGTTGGTCTTTAAGCATGGAATGTCCCTGTCTTAGATTCTGTTTCCTCTCACCCACCTTCATGACACTGTTTCATCTCTAAGCTACTTCCTAAATCAACCTTCTTGCTTGTGTCCTTTATCCTAAAATATGAGTAGATGACTGATACCAACTCTCAAAGTTAACACGAGAATCACATTTTAGGTGATAGAAGTGATGGTGTAGCGGGTGGAATTTTAAGATGAAGGTTCTGTCATCCTTGCCTATAGAACTTGTGACTTCAGGTAGCATCCGGAAGACATTCTCCTCCCAGGGGACAGCACGTTTGCGATATGGACATAGAAACAAGTAAATTGTAACTGTTTCATATCCTGGGATGAAGACTACATCTTGGGAGAAACAAAAGAACAGGGATGCTGGGAGAAGACACTAGTGTTTACACAGGCAGCTCTGGAAAGAACATCATTCAAAAGTGCTCTCTCTGTCTCTCTTTTTGACAGGGTATTGCTCTGTCACCCAAGCAAGAGTGCAGTGTTGCCATCATGGCTTACTGCAGCTTCGAACTCCAGAGCTTCAGTGATCCTCCTATCACAGCCTCCTGAGTAGTTAGGACTACAGGTATGTGCCACCATGCTTGGCTAATTTAGTTGCTTTTGTTTTTGCTTTTGCAGAGACAGGGTCCCTCTGTGTTGCCCAGGCTGGTCTCCAACTGTTGGCTTCCAACAATCCTCCCGTTTCGGCCTCCACCACACCCATCTCTCATCTCTTTTGATCTCAGAAGAAATAGCCTTGTACTGGGGAAGGGTGGTCTGGATTCTAGATCCCATCCCACCATCTACTGGTTGAGTGAGTCCTTTGGCTTCACTGAGCTGTTGGAAGACAGGAGGCTGGATGTGCACTCTTGGGGGACCCTTCTAGTTCTAAAACAAATTACTCAATGAGGAATATGGTGTGCGAGAAAGTGTGTTCTAAAGGCTGCTCATAAAACAGTTTGGAATGATGGAGAAAAAAAGTGGACAATGAAGCAGGCATTTATTGAGCATCAACTGTGTGCCAGACATTGTGTTACCTCATGAAAACAGGGTTTTTTAATTGAATAGGTAATAAATAAAAAGACATAGTTCCTTTCCTTAAGGGTTTCTGGAAGAGTGAAATAATTCTTACGAGCATGGGCTCTGCCTACCCTCAGTTCCCTGCTACCAGCTGTGCAACTTCAATCAAGTTACTCAAGCTCTCTGTTTATAGATGGCCTCGATATTCTAGTCTGCAAAATGGGAAAGTCATAGTCTACTTTCTGAGGTTACAGTGGGGATTAGAAAGCATAACGCATATAAAGCAAATGCAGTATTAGGGCTCAGAAGATGATACCCCGAAAGATGACACCTTGGTATACTGAGTATTTTAAGCTGAAGGAAATTTGAGAGAACTGCAGAAGTAGAAAGGTCACTCTCTGACTTTATTCCAACTTTCTCCCCTGAAGCAGGCCATAAAAGAACTTTCTGAACCATGTCCCCTGAAAGTAGGTCATCAGACCCCCACTCCAGAGGAATTCCATCCTCTACCCAGAGGCCAGGAAGAATCTGAACCAACAGGCCTTGCTAAGTTGCCCCCGGTTAATTACCATTAGATCATACCCTTTTGTTACCCACGCATACTTTGGCACAACTGTCCATAGAAATATACCAGGGTCTCTGTGTTCTCTGGGTCTTTGGGTCTTCATTTCTGAAGGCTCTTGTGTCACATAAAACTTACATTAAATTTGTTATGCTTTTCTCTTGTTGATCTGTATTTTTTTTAAAGTAGAGGTCTTACTCTGCTGCCCAAGCTGGAGCCCAGTGGCACGATTACAGCTCACCACAGCCTTGACCTCCTGGGCTCATGCAATCCTTTTGCCTCAGCCTCCTAAGTGGCTAGGACCACAGGCATGCGCCATCACACCCAGCTATTTTTTTTTTTTTTTTTTTTTTTACTTTTTTTAGAGACGGGGTCTCACTATGTTGCCTAGGCTGGTCTCAAACCCCTGAGCTCAAGCAATCCTCTCAGTCTCCTGGAATGCTGGGATTACAGATGTGAGCTACCATGTCCAACTGATCTGTATTTTGTTCTAGGGGTCTCAACCATGAACTCAGCAATGTGTAAGGAAAAGATATTATTTTTTCTCCCCTAGAGCAGGCTGGCTGAATACCTGGTACACAGTAAGTCCTCTGTAACTGTGGGTTGCTGTCACTGATATGAGTTAGATGTCAAAGACTTCAGTGGGAAGAGAACAGGAACATCAATAAGGAGGGCTAAGACTGGAGGAGAATGCAGCCTGATAGAAAGTCCAGAGTCCTGTTTTTCAAACTGTTGGTGGTAACCAGTTAGTGGACAGGGAGTCAGTGGAGTGACTGTGTCCAGATTACTACTGTTTTTTTTTTTATTGCAATCAAATAAGTAGAATAATAAAAAAAAAATACCAGAGTTGTTTGCACAAAGTAAGGTTAGTCTTTTCTTTAACTTTTGTTCCAGTTATAAATACAAATTTATTTATGTGTGAATGTACTAGGTCACATACAAATATATGTTTTTATTTGGGTCTTTGCCAAAGAAAGCTTGAGCTTCCTGACTTAGGGGTGGAGGTGGGGAGGGTGGGGTGTGAAGCAGGTGTGGTGGCCCAGGTGTGGACCACAGCAAGTGTGGGGTGAGGATGGCAGAGCCAGCCCAGGTGTGCCTGCGTGTAACAAGGCAGATTAAAGTAAATATCCTCACCCTTGGCTGAATGCTGGGATCACCGGGGGAGCTATAAAAATATACTGGGGTCTGGGTCACACCACTAATGATTCTGGTTAATTGGACTGTGGTATGGCCTCAGCATCTTCTAAATGCGCCGGGTCCCAGGTGATTCTAATGTGTAGCCAAAGTTGTAAGTACTGAATTAAAGCAGAGGAGAGGAGTGCCTGTACTCTAAACTCTTTCCGATGTTAGTACTCTAAAGTCTTGTCTTATTCAGTTTAGTCAAACATCATCCTGAATTTCCAAGTCTCACAGGCTTCTTATAGGCAAATATTAGCACATCCATCACTGACTCCATTCACTGACTAGATGGGTCGATCTAAACTCCCAAATGTTTTCAGGAGGCATATTTTTGCTAAAATATTCTTTATTCCCCTAAAGCTGCATTTCAGGCATTAGTATGTAAACAGCGAGTTGTTGTTTGTTTGTTTTTTAACAGAACTTTCAAATCACTTTTTGTAAGTGGTGGCTAAATCATACTAACCATGTGGATTAGATTGGGCCATGGAGATAAAATAGAGTACAAAAGTCACTAAAGAGAAAGAATTGGCAAATTTTGATGGAAGCCTGCTTCTGTCATACCTAATCCAATATTAACAAGAAAAATTTACTTTAAAAATAGAGGAAATGAGGCTGGACATGGTGGCTCAATCCCAGCACTTTGGGAGGCTGAGGTGGGAGGATTGCTTGAGACCAGGAATTTGAGACCAGCCAGGGCAACATAGCGAGACTAGTCTCTGCAAAAAATTTAAAAATTAGCCAGGTGTGGTGGCCCACGCCTGTTGTTCCAGCTACTCAGGAAGTTGAGGCTGGAGGATCTCCTGAGCCCAGGAAGTTGAGGCTGCAGTGAGCCATGATTGTGTCACTGCACTCCAGCCTGGGTGACAGAGTGAGACCCTGACCCTGAAAAATAAAATAAAACAAAACAAAACAAAATGAATACTTTGGAAAATAGAAAAGTGGTAGACAAATAACACATTTTTGAGCTAATTCTTACGTAAAAAAACACTGTCTATTAAAGTCATTATAAAAAGAAAAGAACACAAATACGCAAAAGCAGAAATAGTATGGGGAAGTAACCAAATATCCAGAGGAAATTAACTATTTTCCTCCTCTTTATGAAAAATAAATTTAAACCCTGTATGAAAGGGATGGTTAAGAATAATCTCAGAAGAGACAGAGAAATTTCAACAAATCAACTATTGATACAAATTGATAAAATTGTTAAATAGTTCATTCTCAAAAACCCACCAAGCCCAGAAATGTTAATAGTTTAGGTCAATCCAATATTCAAAGACCATGCTGTTTAAACAATTCAAACCTGTCAAAGATATCACAAAAGGGAGCTATAGACCATGTATCAATACAAGCTTCCCAGGTGAAATATTTCTAAACAGAATCCTCTAGAACTTTAAAAGGATAGGCTTCATTCCATTAAGGCAAATGTCAGCTCAGTAGTAGAAAACATAATTTTCCATCTTTCTCAAAGGAGTAAAATCATTTAATCATCTCTGTTGGTTCTGAAAAATAATTTTATAAAATGTCACATATATTATTTTTTAAATTGTTCTTAATAAGCTAAGAATAATTTCTTTTCTTTTTTCTTTTTCCTTTTTTTTTTTTTGAGTTGGAGTTCCTTTTTTTTTTTTTGAGTTGGAGTCTCGCTATTTCACTCAGACTGGAGTACAGTGGCATGCTCACGGCCACCCCAGCATCAACTTGCTGGGCTCAGGTGATCCTTCTGCCTCAGCCTTCCAAGTAGCCGGAACTACAGGCGTGTGCTACCATGCCTGGCTAATTTTTTATTTACTGTAGAGACAAGGCCTCACCAAGTTACCCGGGCTGGTCTTGATCCCACAGGCTTAGGCAATCCACTCGCCTCGGCCTCCCAAAGTGCTGGATTACAGACTGAGCCACCAAGCCCAGCCAATAATTTCTTAACATGTTTGACATATATATAAAATGCCAGCACCGTATTTAATGGTGAGACTCAAGAAAAATTTCTGTTAAACCTGGGAATAACTACTGTTACTTAACACTGCCCTATATAAGTATTAGTCAATGCAAAGACAAGAAAAAAAATAAAGGAGTAAAATAACAATTAGTAACAGAAGGGTTTATTCTGTATTTAGATATTCCATGACAATGAATTGACATGTCATTAGAGAAAAATAAGAAAATTCAGTAAAACGGGTATTACAAACATAATGAGACAATTAATAGCTTTCTATATACAAACGGTTACCAGTTACAAATAGAATTTTTAAAATTCCATTTACAAGAACAACAAACAAGCTATTCAGGAAATAACCTAACAAGGAATGTACAGGGTCTATATGAAAAGGCAAAAGTCTACAGAGGAACATAAAGAGGACTTCATCGAATGAGAGAAAATAGTATGCCATAAGCCTCCACTTTATAAAGTATAAATTTGCCAACTAAATCTATATGTTTAATTTTATCCCAATAAAACTAAAAACCCAACTTTAGTTTTGTGTTGAGAGGTCTGGGAAGAGGCTCTCATCAGGTCGATTCTTAAGTTTGTATGAAAAAAATATTCAGGAATGGCTAAGGAAAATCTGAAAATAAAGAGGGAAGCCAGCCTTACCAGATATTATAAGTAATGTATAAGTTCAAAAATTATTGGTATTGACCTTGAATAAACAGAGCAGAAGAGCAAAATAAAGAAATAGAGCCAGAAACAGATGAACCTGGAAATTTAGCCTATGATAATAAAAGGAGGCAATTTAAAGAATGGGGAAAATATTTGGACAATTGATAAGGAAAGTGTTTTCTTATAGAAACTAGAAAAGTATACATTTAGATTTCTCTTTTTCTCTCTTTCTCTCTCTCTCTCCCTTTTTGAGTCGGAGTCTCACTCCATCGCCCAGGCTGGAGTGCATTAGCACGCTCACAGCCACCCCAGCGTCGACCTGCTGGGTTCAGTGATCCTTCCGCCTCAGCCTTCCAAGTAGCCGGAACTACAGGCACGTGCTGCCACATCAGGCTAATTTTTTGATTTATTGTAGAGACAAAGTCTTGCCAAGTTGCCCAGGCTGTTCTCAAACCCATAGGCTCAGGCAATCCCCTCACCTTGGCCTCCCAAAGTTCTGGGATTACATGCTTGGGTCACCGTGCCCAGCTTCTTTTTATTAACTTTATTATAAAGATGTGAGGTACAAGTCAGGATTAGATACATAAGTAATGTTTGCGAAGGTGAAGTTTGGGCCTCCAACTGGTCCTCACTTCCCCAGTTTAGGAATCAGATACCTTTTGTGTTTTTATGTGCCCCCTCCCCATTTTTATCTCTTTTTTATACCAGAACAAGTTCCACATGAATCAAAAATTTGAATATAATAAATAGAATTGTAAGGGCAGTAGAAGAAAACGTGAGAGAACTACCTTAATAATTTCATTATAGGGAAAAGGATTCTAAGCTTGGCTGTGAAACTAAAATTTTAAAAGCCCCCAAACATTAGCATGTTATACATATATAAAAAATTTTCAATCAGGTGTGATGGCTCACACCTCTAATCCCAGCACTTTGGGAGGTCGAGGTGGTAGGATTGCTTCTGCCCCAGAGTTCGAGACCAGTCTGGGCAACACAATGAGACCTCATCTCTACAAAAAAGCAAAAAATTAGCTGGACTTGGTGGTGCATGCTTGTAGTCTCAGTTATTCGGAAAGCTGAGGTAGAAGGATTACCTGCGCTCAGGAGGTCGAGGTTGCAGTGAACTGGAATGGTGCCACTGCCCTCCAGTCTGGGCGACAGAGTGAGACTCTGACTCAAAAAAAAAAAAAAAGATCTGCATCTGCATGGGACAAAGTTGCCATAAACAAAAATACCAGCAGTAGGCTTCTCCCAAGCATTTGGTACTGTAGTTGCCACCATTGCTTGAGTTGGCCTAGTCTGTTAGTGGTTTGGGGTTCACCAGAGTTTTCTTATTGCCTTAACTGCTTATTTCTTTCATATGTAAAGGTGTGAGTCTTCACAGGTAACATCATAAGCTTGAAGGTCTTCAATGTTAAAATTGCTTTTACACTTTGAGTTACATTAAAATCATAATTTATGATCTCTTCTTCCTGTTATCTTGGAACTCCCAAGTGGCTATCATGAAGTTAATCTTTCATTAACCTTCTTTTTATATCTTCTCATAGGAAACCAGTGGGAACTTATAGAGAGTGACACACAGTCCACTGTAAGTCTTTATTTCTAGAGGTAAGCTTGGCTCTCATGTTTGTTCTTTCCAGCCCAAGCAAATAAAACATTTTTAAAAAAAATATAGGGCTCGGTGGCTCAGCCTGTAATCCCAGCACTTTGGGAGGCCAAGGCGAGTGGATTGCCTGAGCCTGAGGGTTTGAGACCAGCCCAGGCTACTTGGCGAGACCTGATCTCTACAATAAATCAAAAATTAGCCTGACATGATAGCACGTGCCTGTAGTTCAGGCTACTGAGGTGGAAGGATCACTGGAGCCCAGCAGGTCGACGCTGGGGTGGCCATGAGTGTGCCACTGCACTCCAACCTGGGCAAGAGTGAGACTCCAACTCAAAAAATAAAAAAATAAAAATAATAAAAAAATACATTGCCAAACACTTGACAGAGAATATATAAAGAATTTCTAAAAACCTTGACAGAAAAATGGACCAAAAAAAAAGCAATTTACATAAAAGGAAATATAAAGGACTTTTAAATATATGAAACTCAATTTCATTCATCGTAAGTGAAATGCAAATTAAAACTACAAGTGTCAGTTTTTACCTATCAGATTATCAAAGATGAAAGATGTTGAAAGCATTGGTGTTGGCAAGGTTGGAGAGAAATAAGCACTCATACAGAGTTGATGGGAGGATAAATTGGTATAATCTCAGTGGAGAGCATTTTGACAGTACTTTCAAAATTAAAAATGCCAAAGCCTTTGATCTAGCAATTCTTTCTTTAGAAATTAATCAGTAGATATACTTTACTTGCATATAAAATTTATTGTATTATCAAAATTGCAAGAGGTTAGAAACAACCTAATTTTCTATCAATATAGGGCTGTTCATATAAATTACTGTTATCTGTGCAATAGAATAAGAGCATGTTTTATGTTTTAAAAAAGGAGTTGGAACTCATGTAATAATATGATAATCTTCAAGATATATTAAGTGAAGAAGTAAGGTTCAGAA
Organism: Tarsius wallacei; assembly: GCA_963574415.1. NCBI lineage: Eukaryota > Metazoa > Chordata > Mammalia > Primates > Tarsiidae > Tarsius > Tarsius wallacei. The sequence goes on along the minus strand of CAUYQG010048866.1, from coordinate 13,869 downwards.
CAGCATATAGTATGTTGCAATTTGTAATGAAAACAACAACCAAAGCAATGATATGAAAATGTGTGTTGAATATTTCTGGAAGGTGATACAGGCAACTGATCACTGTTTGTGAGGAAGGGAACCAGGGTATGATAGGTTAGGAGTGGAAAGAGACTGCCTTTTATTTTTTAACCACATGCCCTTCAGATTGCGTGGATTTAAATTTTTTTTTAGTTGGAGTCTTACTCTTTAACCTACACTGGAGTACAGTGGCACAATCATGGCTCACTGCAGCCTCAAGGTCCTGGGCTCAGGTGATCATTCTGCCTCAGCCTCTCGAGTAGATAAGCCTTGCTATTTAAAATTTTTTTTTTGTAGAGACAAGGTCTCGCTATATTGCCCAGGCTGATCTTAAACTCCTGGGCTTAAGCAATCCTACCACCTCGGCCTCGCAAAGTGCTAGGATTACAGGCATGCGACACTGTGCCCAGCTAGATTGTATGGAATTTTTACTGTGCATATTTCTTCTTCTTCTTTTTTTTTTTGAGTTGGAGTCTCACTCTGTTGCCCAGGCTAGAGTGTAGTGGCACGCTCACGGCCACCCCAGTGTCGACCTGTTGGGCTCAGGTGATCCTTCTGCCTCAGTCTTCCAAGTAACTGGAACTACAGGCACACACTACCACACCTGGCTAATTTTTTTTTTTTTTTTAATTGTAAAGACAAGGTCTTACTGGGTTGCCTGGGCTGGTCTCGAACCTGCAGGCTCAGGCAATCCACTCACCTCAGCCTCCCAAAGTGCTGGGATTACAGGCTGATCCACCAAGCCTGGCCCTTATTTCCTCTTAAAAACAAAACCATTTAAATAAATCTGGCACTTAAAAAAGGAAAATAAATTTTGAAAGTGAACAAGATAGCATAGTGTGCTCCTTGTTTCCTTGCTGTGGTTCCTGTGAACTTGGAGGAACAAGGTGGGACTGCAGGAAAGAGAGTCCATTTCAGCAGAGGAGCTTGATGGATGCAGGTGTGTCGTCACAAAAAGAATAAAAGTGGAAATATAGACTCTCTCAAGCATTTACAGAGTAGAAATGTAGACTCTTCCAAGCATTTATAGAGATACTAATGCATCTCTATGCAAAGTCTAGCTGTCAGGTCAGCTAATAATTCTGATAGATTCATGAGGCAATCTCAACTTTGAGAACTTTCGTGGTCTTGGGGTTGTGGTAGGGCAGGGGACCTTGGGAGGGAGCACCGGCAGCTGCCATAGCATTATGACCCACATCACCCTCTGATGGGTATCTGCCCTCCCAAATATTTAGTTCTTTTCGCCCACACCATTTAGAACTCCTTTCTCTGGCCTGTAGGGGACGAATGGCAGCCCACCACCCTCTCTTGCAAAATCAATGCCATTGGGCATAGGAGCCTGAACATAGAAGCTAGGAGAAACTCTGCCAGCCTTTTGCAAACATGCAAGGTGATTGTCATCGCCACAAAAGACAGTACAACGTACTCCTCACTCAGGTCTCCACAGGTTTTACCTCCTCGCTTCGCAGATAAGGAGGGTGTGAAGCTGTCTGAGGTCTACCCAAAGACCAGGTTGGGTCTGATTGAGCTACCGGCCTCTGGAGTTGTCAAGCTCCTGACACTGACCCCACACAGCTCACCTCTTCCAGTGACCGCTAAAGAAATGAACACACACACATCTCTTTACTCTCTAAGAACCGTTTTTTTTTTTTTTATGGTTTCTAAATTTTTAGCCTATAGGAAGACCTTAGAACCAGCGGAGTTTATTTACCAATTAAAACAGAAACCAGACCCCTGGAGCTAAGCTGGCCTATCAGCACCACATTCTAGAAGGGAAGGAACACTGCACTGGGAGTCCAAACCACTAACTGACCTGCACAAATAACAACTTTTCTGAACCTCAGTATCCTTGGGTTCTTAAAAAAGAGCAGGTGCATGTATTGAATCAAATGTTTTAAACTGGAGTTCACAGATGTGCTTTTATTTGACCTGTCTTAAGTCAGTTTTAATTAGTAGTCAAGACTGGAATATTTCACATACAAATGTGCATTCTCAGCTTTCTTTGAAAAAAAAATCACACGATCTGACATCAGAGGGCCGGCCTCTCCCATGGCTAACATCAGCAGCAGCTGCAGAGGCTGCTGTCCCCAGCCGTCCCCTCCACCACCACCACGGTGTCACCCGCCTGATTATTTACCTGATCTGCTGACCTTGCAGGCATTTAGTTGCAGCCCTTAGTCATGCTGAAAGCTTCCGTGCGCTTTTAGAATTTAATGATTCTGAAATTTGGTCCAGCTGCCAGTCTACAAAATATATTCCTTTTCCATATGACTTAAAAGCTGGGGCATTTTGAGCTAATGTGAGTGTAGCAAGCTCTGACCCTATGCTTTTCTTTCTTTTTCCATTTGCTTGTAGCAGATTATCCTTGGTTACCATGGTGATTACCATCCCTTAATGACACATTGCTACCACACGGGGAATGTAATTTTCTTTAAGCGCAGTGGAAGCAGTAGAGGAACAGTAGTAGGTATAAAAGCTTTCTCTCCCTCTCTGTCCCTCAAGTGCTCCTCGGTCGCCACAAAGGACAAGTCAGACTGCTGATCAAGCTCTCCAGACAAGCCCACGTGAGAGCTGCTGTTGGGATTTAAGTACCTTGCCTGGGTCCCAGTGTGCATGTGGGAACCCAGAGAAAGGCCATTTTCAACCTCCGAAACGTGTTCTGCATCAGGTCTCATGGGACTTAATTAAAATAATCAGTTTGCACAGCCAGGGCTTTCGATGCTAACTTTCCCACAAAATGAGCATCCCTCGCGCCGAGGCCCCGCTCACGTGTACTCAGAACGAGGGACATCTCTAGCCACATGCTCTTTCCCTGCTCGGATCCCACAGTCTGCATCTGGCCCTTTCTGACTAAGCTGAAGGCACTAGGAGGCAATCCATGGCCCACGGCCCTCTCCAGACCTTCCAGGCCCCACTGCTGGGATGTCTGAGGCCTGACCTTGTCCCAGGAGATGGAAAAAGATGTGCTCTCCCTAGTCCACAAAACCCTCAGCAACAAGGGGCTTGCTCTCTAGAATCCCACTTTGAGCGGCAGGTTGGATCTTCTCAATGCCACTGAGCTCACCAAGGCTTTGAATTAGCCCCTGCTAAAAGTAGTCTGGTTTGAAGTAGCCCAGCTTAAAATCATGGCCAGAAAGAACACTGGGCAAATGGAAGCAGTTGAACTTGAAGAAATGAGTGAATACACTAGAGTCACCTCTGCAGGACTTTCTCCTTTCCTTCCCTCTTTCCTGCCCCTTCGATTTCTCAGACAGTTAAAATGTGGTTAAAATAAGTAACTGAATAGACAAGTGAGAAAGCAAGCAGAATCTAGATGATAGGCATGCAAAGGTGTACATTGCAAAATTATTTCAACTCCTCTATACATTCAAAATTGTCATAAATGTTGGAAAATTAAATGATTAAAACAGAATTTCAAATAGGGGACCCACAGGCCATATACAGCCCACAGACACAATTTATTTGGGCATTCAGGGCATGTTTTCTGGAGTTGGGATCTCAGTCTGTCGCCCAGGCTGGAGTGCAGTAGCAAACTCATGGCTCACTGCAGCCTCAGCCTCCTGTGCTCAGACGATCACCAGGTAGACTATAGCAGTGCACCACCACGCCTGGCTAATTTTTCTTTCTTTCTTTCTTTTTTTTTTTTTGTAGAGATGAAGTCTTACTATGTTGCCCAGGATGGGCTCAAACTCCTGGGCTGAAGCTGTCCTTCTGCCTTGGCCTCCCAAAGTGCTGGGACTACAGGTATGCACCACTAAGCCTGGCTAATTTTTAAATTTTTTTTTTTTGTAGAGATGAGGTCTCATTGTGTTGCCCAGGCTGGTCTTGAACTCCTAGGCTCAAGCAATCCTCCCGCCCTGGCCTCCCAAAGTGCTGGGATTACAGCTGTAAACTACTGTGGCTGGGTCATATAGGACTATTTTTAATGGAATAATTTGCAAACATTTAAAAATGAGGAGATTGCATGTAAAAGTCTTGATTTCCAGTTTCTCTAGATGAATTAGGAGATCTGATAACATTGGTCCCCGCATTCTGCTTGGAAACTGTTGTCCAGAGCTGGGTGGCGGCTGTCTCCTTTCTGTGACGCTTGTCCTCCTCCCCACTTAAACAGAGACCCCCATGCAGTCTTCATTTATGTTACTGGAATAAGCCAGCTTAGCGGCTGATGACATGGGTGGGGGGGTGCGGGAAGCCATAAAAGGGCAGCTTAACCGTGTGTAAGCGTCTGTGTACGCACTTGCAGTTGTGCAGGGAAATGCGATCCTACACCTTTGCCTTTGTTGAATGTGACCAGGAGGCAAGGCCTCCTCCCCCTTCTGCTCCCAGCTTCCCAAGAGGCTGCCCAGTCACTACCACCAGCCTAAACCAGCAGAACAACCCATAAACAACGATGGGTGTGGCTGTGTTGAAACGAAAGCCTTGCTTGGGACTTGTGGAGCCAGGCTGCGTTTACTTCAGAATGTTCGCCTCTAGCTAGTGAACTAAATAGACAAAATCTCCTATCATATTGTCACCATCACCATTTATCATAAAGCTTCGTTGTTAGGCTCCAGGCAAAGAGAGCCATGCAGAACTCAGGTGTCCTAGAGCCTAAATTTGATCCGTGCCTATCACGATGGGAAAATCCTACCTCCTTTGTTTTTCTTTCTGGCCTAAAGGAGGCTGGTGGGTTAAAATACTTTCTCAGAGAAGAATGGATGTTTGTCACAGGGTTTAGGGTTTCCAAAATTCTTCCTCTGCCTGTGTCTTCCTTGCGGGGATCTACACTCAGAAGGATGCCTTCATAGGGGTACGATGTGCCTCCGGGGTCCGTTCTGGGTTGGGTGGTCCTAGGAGTCACATCTCTTGGATCTGCTGTCTTACCTAGTAAATCATCAGAGGACTGCCAGTGAGGTCGGGAGCCAAATGTATCCTTTCTGGTGATAATGAGGAGGGTGAACTCGAGTCCCTTCGCTCTTCAGACTGCCTCTTGTGCTTTCTATCAAGAGTGGAATACAATCCACCTCCTTGGCCAGCCAGTCCTTACATGGTCTGACTCCTGCTGATCTTCCAGCCTCACTTTTTCCTCTCCTCACCATGCTCTGGCCACACTGGCTTCTTTCTATTCCCAAACACCCAAAGCTTGTCCCTGCCCAGGGCTGTTGCGGTTGTTCTTTCCTCTGCCTGGACCACTCTTCTCTCAGCTCTTGGCCTGCCTGAGTCCTTCTCATCTGGGTTTCAGGTCATGTGCTGCTCCTCAGAGGCCTTTCCTGACCACCATCCCTTTCCCCTCATGCTCAATTTCTGTTCCATTATGATTTTTTTTTCATTGCAGTTATTCACTAAAATTATTTTCATTTACTTGGTCAGTGCCTGCCTCTTCTACGCCAACGCAGACTCCACAGAAGCAAGGACCTTGTCTCTTGTTCATCATAGCATCCCCCACACCTGGAACAAGTGTTTAATCAATGAAGGTCTATACCCAGGAGGCCAAGAAAATTCTAGCAATTGAGGCAGCTGGCATGCAGGCAAATGCTGTGAAAAGAATCAAGTCTACAGACACTTATAACACCTTTAATTTAGGTTTGCCTTTAAGAGTGGACTTTGGCTGTTTGTTATATCTGAATGCCAACATTAAAATAAAAGTGGGGGAGAAGAAGGCTGAGATTTTTGATAGTTCAGTGTGTTTCCTTAAATATGGTTTTATAAAATGGCTTGAACTAGTGACAGAAACGGCAAGGTTGCCACCTAGTGTTTAGATGTGCGGATGTGGGATACTAGCAATACCTTCAACAAAATTGTGTGAGTCTATAGAAAGCCCAACTTCCACAGCCTGCTTTAATACAGCCTAGAATTTACCAGGGGAGCACAGTTCCCCACAAAGTATTTCTTAAGAGGTTCCAAATGAATTCTTTCCATTCTCATGGGCTTCTGCCAAAATTTGAGATACTGTCTTTGTTAGCTACTAGAGATCTCTGAAACAACCAGGAGAGCTATCTAGCTCAGTTTCACCAGCTAGCACAATCTCCAGACTGTATTTTCTTAAATTTCACCTCCTCTCCCCAAGGTGCACTGCTTATAAAATGGGTAAAATCAGTGTTAAAGAAAACAGTAACTCTCCATCTCAATTGCTTTTCTCGCTGACCACTTAGGAATGTAGCCATAAAATTCAGGAACACGCAAACTGCTCCGATTCCTAAGTGGTTGCAACCAAGCACAAGACTCATCTGCACTGAAAAATCTTGGTAGCTTTAGGTGGGTATTTTCCTATTCCAGAACCATGCTGAAGACTGGCTAGACAAAAGGAAGCCGTGAAAAATGGTTGGATGAGGATGGCACCAGGGAAAACCCTTTAATAAAGAGTCTGGGTTATTGGTTCCTAAGATGTCGCTTAGAGAAACTGGGTTATTAGAAATGATGGAAAATGGGTGGTGAGGTGAGCTGGTGGATGAGAATAACCATGGCAACCAAACTATCCATTTTCTTATTTCACTTTCCTTGAGACTAAAAATAGATCAAGTGTAGGTCACTGCAAACAAGTCCAGCAACGGTTTGCATTCTCTACAGGAGCTTTTGCTGGCTTTTTTGTAGGCATGTGAAGAAATGCTCTATTTTTGAAAAAATGTTGCACATTTTGTCGTGACTGTATAATCTGTGATCTCTATATTATCTTAATGCATGGTGTTGTATTTTTAACCTTAAAATATATTTTCTATGAGTAAATAAGAAATAGTTGAGGAAATACAAAGCCAGAATTAGGATACTTTATGGAAACCACCTACTTAATGCTATATATATATATATATATATATATATAATTATTATATATATATAGGCCATACTAAGAGATGGGCTCTATTTAAATCTCTTCAGTGACAAGGAGCTTACTATTTCACAACATAGCAATTCCATTATTAAGTTGTTGGAAAGTGCTTTGTCATTTTCATTTATTCATGTAACTAATATTTATTTAGCACCTATTGTATGCCAGACACTGTGCCAGGCACTTTAGATTTAGTGATTAACAGAATGAATTCAGCCAAACATACAGAAGTTAAAGTCTGCTCCCTTAACTCCCGCAAATACACGCAATTGAAAATCATATGGAACAAGACTGCTGTTGTCTTTTTTCCTATATGACAGTCCTCTGAAGTTTTTAGGAAACCTATGAATCTTTCTTTACCAACACAGCTTGTGGGGTCATGAGGATTTCTCAGCTGTAAGCAAGCAAATTAATGAACAAAAACCTTGGCCCATGAAGGAAGGAAGGGAAGAAGGAAGGAAGGAAGGAAAGAAGGAAGGAAGGAAAAGAGAAAGAAAGGAAGAATGCATCTATTTGAGGGAAAGATGGCTCAGGTAATTGAAGGGAGAATGGAAAAATCAGCCTAGAGACAACCAAATAGAGGCAGTTTGGGGATCTAAATAGCAGAAATGAATGAACAGTGTCTTCAAGGTACTGCTATTGTTTCAGCAATAATTGCTGCCCCCCACCCTCATTGGCCTACACCAAGTTTTCTATGCTCTCTACCAGAACCTTAGCTAGCTGGTGAGGTAACCCAAATATTCATTTCTGAATATTAAGAATGAATTCAAAAGTGTCTGAGTCCTCAGTAGTTTTGTCTTTTTTGAATTGCTGGAGTTTTCCATTAACTTTATACATGGTCATGAACGTACTAAGATCCATCTCAGAGAATCCCTGAGTGTGAGACGTTTTGTAGTAGCAACACAATTTGCTCTTGGTACTCAGGATCAGTCATCCAACTAGTAGAGTGGTTCCCTTCTTTGCTTATGGGTTCAGGGGCATGAGGACCACAAAATGACCACATGGCAACCTCATTTTCCAATGCAATCATTGTTGTGTTCCTAAAAGGAAACATTCATCCCTTTAGAATAAGAATTTCAAATCAGTATAGATCACAATTACAGAAACAGGAGGCAAAAATTCAGCAAGAACCTTATTAGATATATTGAGAGAAGCCACTGTCACATGCACCCTTGATCCCTGGCTGTGGATGAGAGAGCACCAAATACTCATTACTGATTCTAACATATACTGTGTCCTGCAAGACAGAACACAGTACTTTCAGGATATTGTCTGTTGACTGGCACTGTAACCTAGTTCTCAATGAGCCAGCTCACAATTTTTTTTAGACTAGCTACTTCTGGGTGATGGGGAACATGGTCAGACAGGCATCTGGCATATTGCATCTCCCATATATCCTGGTCCAAAAGCCATCAGTGCCAGTGACAGACCAGGCATTCCTCCAAATCAGGGACACGCACTGTGTCCTCAGGCAAATGAAAGAGGCCAGCTCAGCTGGACATCCCTGGGGTGCTCTCAACCTCCAGCCCTATCCTTCCGGAGATGATTCTCTCATGGATACTCTCCTCATGGGTATCTCATCACTGCTGTCAGCGGCTTCTCAGTCCAGAGAGAGCTTCTCTTCTGGAAGCTGGGAGGCTTCCAAGCCAAGAAGAGATTTCTTCCAGCCGAACAGCATAGGCAATGACTTTCTAGCCCCCTCCAGACTTCATGACAGCTGCAGCCTAATTGGCATAATTCTCCATGGTCACTCAGCCAGAGTAGGTATCGTAGGTATCACTTCTTTCTCTTGGGCACAGCAACTGTGTCAGGACAAGGCCAGCCTAGTGTGCCTGGACCCCTGGTCATGTTTCAGATCAGCTATGCCCAGCTCCACAGCCATTGGCTACCTGCTTCTTTAGCATTTTATGCAATATAGTTGATGGGAATTAAATCAAGCCTTATTTTGATTGTTTCTTTCTTCTTATTATTATTTTTTAGTTGGAGTATTACTCTGTCACCCAGTCTGGAGTGCACTGGCACAATCGTGGCTCTGGGTTCAAGTGACCCTTCTTCTTCAGCCTCCTGGGTAGCTGAGACTACAGGTGCATGCCACTACACCCAGCTAATTTTTTGGTTTTTTGAAGAGATGAGGCCTTGCTGTGTTGTCCAGGCTGGCCTTGAACTCCGTGGCCTCCCCAAATTTTGTTAATTTCTACCAAAGCTACTCTTGGTGAAAGTTATTCCAGCCCATGATTATTAAAAGTAACACCACTGTTTCATTGGCTCCAAACAATCATGACATGGGCTTCTGGGAAGGAACAAGCGAGCATGATTCTAGATAAGTTCAAATTCTAAGAATGATTGACTTGTGAGTCTGTGTGTATGTAAGTATGCAAGTCTTTTTTAAACTAAGAGGAGCAATAATGTGGCTGGATGTGGTGACCTGTAATCCCAGCACTTTGAGAGGCCGAGGTGAGAGAATTGCTTGAGCCCAGAAGTTTAAGACTTTCCTGGGCAACATAACAAGACCTCATCTCTATAAAAAAAAAAAAAAAAAGGTCACAAACTTAGCTGTGTGTAGTGGTGCGCACCTGTAGTCCCGGTTACTCAGGAGGCTGGGGCAGATGGATCACCTGAGCCCAGGAAGTCGAGGCTGTGATGAGCTGTGATCATGCCACTGCATTCTAGCCTGTGTGACAGGGTGAGACTCTGACTAAAAAAAAAAAAAAAAAAAAAAAAAGAGAGCTGTAATGAATAATGTTTGTATGCTGCACATTTTCTCAGTGTGTATTAAGCCTCTGGATTTTTATAAAAGGAGTTTGGAGTTTTGATTTGAGGCTAATTTATTTGGTATTTCATCAGGAAAAAAACTGTAAGTATCCAAATAACATTTCTTTTCTTTGTTTGTGCTATAGAATTGGGGCAGGACAGTTCCATCTGTGCTCCTGACCCTGTCTAATACGTCATGTGTGACGCTGGGCTTCACCCTGCTGGGTCTCAGTTTCCTTGTCTGTAACATGAAGTTGTGGATGAGATGATCTTTAGGTCTTTTTCTTTTTATTTTTTTTTCCTTCTAGTTTCAGGGAGGGAGTACACATGCATGCTTGCTATATGGACATATTGTGTAGTGGTGGGGATTGGGTCTCACAAGTGGCCCATTCCCCAGATAGTGAGCATTGTGCCCCATAAGTAATTTCTGAATTACCCGCCTCCTGCCTTATTGGTGTCCCCAGTGTCTATTATTTTCACCTTTGTGACCATTTAGCTCCCGCATATGAGTGAGAACATGTGGTGTTTGGTTTTCTGTTTCTGAGTCAGTTTACTTAAGATGGTGATCTCCAGCTCCATCCATTTTGCTGCAAAGGACAGGATTCCCTTCTTTCTTATGGCTGTAGTATTCCATGGTGTCTGGAGACCAGGAGACACTCATCCACTTTTGGTGGGATTATAATCTAGGTCTTTTTTTCAATTTAAAACTATGATATGAAATGACCATGTGTCATGACTTTATATAATGTGACTAATAAAAGGAGAAAATATGGACTGAATTAACGAAAGACAATCATAACTTTCACATGTAAATTCAAACTCTTCTGAGCCTATGTGCTCAAGATAAAGCAACTACCAATTCATATAAAATAAATATGGTATTTAAGTGCATCTTGTTTGTATTTCTCCCGTGAGTTGGCAGAAGATTTCTCCAATATTTACTGGTGGCAGAGAAATTCAATCTAGGTGCTGGTAGGCAAGAAGCACGTGGTTGGCTGTTATAAAATCCACACAACCTACTCAGATTACTCTGAAGGGCATTACAATGGGTTTTGTTTGATTCTCTATCTTGTCATGGCTCGGTCAGAATGCTTCTTTGAATACTAAACAGTGACTTCCTATACTCAATACAGTCTAACTTGAAACATGAGTAACAGGATGCAGCTAAAGAAAGGTAAGAAGGAGGGGAAGGAAGGTATTGGGCGAGGGATGTACTGTTAGTTTTATGTGTGTGTTGGGATCTGGCCCAACATTCCTCTCAGGAGCTTGGACACTTGGAAATGTCCGCATCAGGAAGCAGAGAATAGAATGAGAAAAGTGCAGCTCGTTCATTCCTCAGCTTGACCTACTTCTTCATGTTCAGTGCATGGATTCAGGGAAACCAGACACACAGAATAAAGTGAGAGGCACAGAAGTAGCTTAACTGAATTCTGATCATGAGTTTATAATGTTAGTGAGGATAGTGTCTGAAAGATGCCCTTCCAGAGTACCAGGTGCTGGTCAAGGAGCCCGAGTGAGGACTGGAGTTGGAGCCCCTGGGCATGAATTAAGGATTCAAAGGTGGCAGAAGGGCCTATGCTTCCTGAAGAGGAACCAGTACAGTCAGAAAGACCCCATGCGTGCAGTTGAATGCTCTGAGATCACCATCTTAAAATATTTAATAATTTTATCTTGAATTTGTACTTTGTAAGTGGAGGTGGATGGGACACTGGAGAATGAACCAGGGGTTTGGAGCCTGCGTTCATGAGCGATCTTGCTTGCTGCTGCCTGATGCCTCCCGGGGACGGTTCTCGGCTGCCTGCTCCCCTACCCCCAGCCCAGCCACCACCAGTGCCCTATGCTTTAGGCTGGAGCCTGGGCGTGGCGCACAAGGATTGGAGCCAGGCATGTCCCTGCAGCACATGTGTCACATGCTGGGATGTGGGACTGGGTCTCACTCATCCTGCAAGTATTCTTGTGCCCTAGGGAATGCAACATCAAATAGCAATAAAGAACACCATGACAAGTCAAGAGAAAGACCTTGAAAGAAGGAAACAAGTTTTTTCTTCTGCCCTTTTAAACAAGAGGCTCCACATTTTACTTTTGCACTGAGCCCAAACTATGTAGCTAACACTGGTGACAGGGCAGGTGATGACCGTCCACGGAGTGAGTCAGGCTGACTCTGAACACAGGGAGGAGAAAGGGTGAGCAACAAATCCAAGGTGCCTTGGAGGCCACAGTAGGGGATGGAGTCATGAGTTTGAAACAGGGAAGAGAAAAGGAAAGAAGCTGAGGTCAGATGAAAGCATGACTAGAATATTCTGAATCCTAACTTACACAGTAGTTGGCGTTTCAGCCTCATTTTTTAAATATGTGTGGGTGAGGATCCAAATGGCCAAAAAGTGCTGTATACAAAGCCCTTGTTTGTCCCTAATAAGGTAAATAATGACAATTTCTCATTTTTCTCATCCAGAAGGAGTTTATAGAGGACTGAGTTTTTCTTTTAGCCCTCCTAGATGATAAAATGAATGACAGTAATGAAAATTCATTATAGTTGACTATTATGCATTTAATGTGAATAGACTTTTTGGTAAAAATGACTATCATGTTCCATAATATTCTTCCTTGTGTGCTTTAATCTTTAGAGGAAGAAAAAAAAACCATATATTCTCTCTTAGGTTTGACATATATATGAGGGACCTCAGTGTGGGCTCTTGCTCCTGATACTGAAGCCAGAAAATCAGAAGGTACATTCTCTCCATTTGGAATGTGGGGGCCTTGTAGCAGTGTACTGCTCAGGACCTCTGAAGTTGTGCTGAGTTGGGCAAGAGGTGCAAACAACACTCGGTATCTCTAGTCATTTTTAGCAAAATGAAATTTAATTAAACGTGATTTCTCCTCCTACTCTGTGGCCACAAAAAAGAATGAAATCATGTCCTTTGCAGCAACATGGAGGGAGCTGGAGATCATCATCCTATGAACTGACTCAGAAACAGAAAACCAAACACTGCATGTTCTTACTCATATGCCGGAGCTAAATGGTCACAACCTCCTGGGCTCAGGTGATCCTTCTGCCTCAGTCTCCTGAGTAGCTGGGACTACAGGCATGCACCACCACTACCAGCTAATTTAAAAAGAAAAAAAACTCGTAGAGACAAGGTCTCACTATGTTGCCCAGGCAAGTCTTGAACTCCTGGGCTCAAGCAGTCTTCCTGCCTCACTCTCTTAAAACAGGTGTGAGAGCCGGGCTCGGTGGCTCAGCCTGTAATCCCTCGCTTGGGGAGGCTGAGGTGAATGGATTGCCTGAGCCTGTGGGTTCGAGACCTGCGTGGGCAACTTGGCGAGACCTAATCTCTACAATAAATCAAAAATCAGCCAGGTGTGGTGGCGCGCGCACCTGTAGTTCCAGCTACTTGGAAGGCTGAGGCGGAAGGATCGCCGGAGCCCAGCAGGTCGAGGCTGCGGTGGCCGGAGCGGCCACTGCACTCCAGTCTGGGCGACTGAGTGAGACTCCAACTCAAAACAAAAACAAAACAAAACAAAACAGGTGTGAGCCACCACACCCAGCCTTCAGCTAAATGTTCAACAGTGAGCACTGGCAAGTGGCATGGGCAGATATTATTGTATGTAAGGAGAAAATACTTGGCATGATTTCATACTTGAGTGAGTAGCTTGACAGAATTTATTCACCTGGTACACTCCAGTGTCTTCACGGTCTTTACCAAATGGTGTTACAAATGATTAAAATGGAAAATAGGACTCCACCAGGCTATTCTGGTTTACTTTTCTCTTAAGGCTCAATCTTCAGTAATAAGATTAAACTTGGGAAGGACTCCACCTCCCTGCCTCTCACTCTCCCCCCCCCCCCCTCTTTTCTTTTCTTTTTTTTTGATTTGGAGTCTCACTACGTCACCCAGACTGGAGTGCAGTTGCACCGGCCACCGCAACCTCGACCTGCTGGGCTCTGGCGATCCTTCCGCCTCAGCCTTCCAAGTAGCTGGAACTACAGGCGAGCGCTACCACGCCCGGCTAGTTTTTGATTTATTGTAGAGATGAGGTCTCACCAAGTTGCCTGGGTGGGTCTCGAACCCTCAGGCTTAGGCAATCCTCTCGCCTCGGCCTCCCAAAGTGCTGGGATTATAGGCTGAGCCACCGAGTCCAGCCTCTCTCTCTTTTCTCTAATATTATTCCTCGCAAGGTCCATGCACAGAGACTACTAGATACTCTGACTTAAAAATAAAGAAGACTCGAATATGATGTGTGATTTTATGGAGATC
>CAUYQG010048865.1:0-11811 GCA_963574415.1 Tarsius wallacei | reverse complement strand
TGCATGGATTCTCTCATAACATTCCCTGGTATTTGACCTTTTGAGCGTTAGTTAACATATATTGCTCTTTATATTCCATTAATGTTAACACTGAGTGTGGCACCTGAACTGTTAGTTCTTGTCCCATAGTCAATTTTTTGGCCTCTGCCACTAGAAGACCTGTGGCAGGCAGTGAATGACTGCAGGCAAGGTAGTCAGCCTTGACAACAGAGTAGAGCTGCTTGGAGAGATATGCTAGTGGGTAATGCTATGACCCTAGTATTTGGGTAAAGACCCCTACCTTTACTCTAGTTTGTGCATATATAGGAAAAATGACTTAGATATGTCAGGGAGCCCCAGGCTAGGTGCACTAATGAGGACTTGTTTGGTTTTCTTGAAGGCCTTCTGTTGTGCTTGTTCCCATAGCATAGGCTCTCAGTTTCTCCCCTTTGTGACTTCATAGAGAGGCTTTGCCAGCAGTGAAAAGTTAAGTTACACAAATTCTACAAAACATTGTGGCCCCTAGAAATTCATGAACCTGATGTCTAATAGTTGGAACTGGAGAGCAAACAGCTTGTTTTCTTTCTGGCCTGAGCTGACATTGCCCCTGGGATAAATGGAAGCTGAGATATTTTAGCTTCTCTTGGCAGATTTGGGCCTTTTTCTTTGAAACTTTGTAGCCAGCCTTCCATAGGAGGATAAGGAGCTTCTGTATTCCTTTCATGTAGTTCTCCCCTATTCACTCAGTCAGCAGCATATTGGAGCAGAGTACAGTTGTACTGATCTGCTGGTAAGGCCTTTGAGTAAGAGGCTAGTGCTGTACCAAAAATAGTTGGGGGAACTTTTGAAATCCTGTGGCAGTCTAGTTCAAGTCAATTGACTTTTGTCACCGTTATCAGGATTTTCCCATTGAAAAGCAAAAATCAGCTGACTTTGAGGAGACAAGTGGATACAAAAGAAAGCATCTTTGAGGTTTAAATGGGTAAAGTAGGTGGGGATAAGACTTAGGAGATTGTAGGGACTGGAGACAACTGGGTGTAAAGTAATAGTGACTTGATTTATTACCCAAAAGTCTTGAACTGGCCTGTAATCATCTGTCCCCTGTTTCTGAACTGTCAGTAGTGTTGTATTCCAGGATGACTGACAAGGCCAGAGGATTCCTTATTTTAATAGTCTCCAGGTGCTTTTAGGTCCCAACCTGCACCTTGTGAGGGATGAAATACTGTTTCTGACAGATAGGCACAGCCCTCAGCTTTGGTTATATCACTACTGGGGTTATGTTCTTGCCCAGTCCAGGGGAATTATCCTCAGCCTATACCCCAGGAACCTTAAAGGAAAGTTCAGGTTCTTGCCATGGGTCCTCTATGAGGCTATAGAGGCACCACTCTTCCCCTCAGAGAACTGTAAGAGTCATGATTTTTTGCTGCAGGACTCCCAGGGATAATGTTGCCTGGCCACTGGAATAGATGGTTATTTGGGCTTGTCCCTTTCCCAAAAGGTCTTGGCTCATTAAAGCCACTGGACAATCCAGGAGGTACAGAAATTATTGGACAACTTCATGGCCTCCTAGATTGCACTGCCAGGTCTGTAAAAAGGGGCAGTAGGTTCGACTCCCACAATGGTAGCTTGTCTAGGTGAAAGAGGACCCACAGGCTGGGTTACTACAAGATGTTATGCCCCTGTGTCTACCGTGAAGTGAAGGGGCCAGCCCCACATAGTCATTTGAACCATAGGCTGCTGGGAGACTAGTAAAATAGAGCCAGATCTGTCCTAGTCTTCATCGTAGTTTCCCATGGCAGCTAGGCCAACAAAATGATTCTTGGGGGCCATGTATTGTTGGGGGCACAGACTAGTATCATCCCTGAACTGTCTGGCCTCTCCTTCTCCCTTGAGGGGCCAGACAGAAATCCCATGGCTCCTGGCATTCATTTTTCCAGTGCCCCTCTTGGAAACAGTAAGCACATTGGTTCCTCCCTGATCTTATCACTGGATGAGGTGGCTCCTCTGCTGGCCTCCCTACTTGCTCTGGCCTTGGCTTTGGCCTCAGCTTTGGCCTGGTAGGGCAGCTCCCCAGGTGAACTGCTCTGCCAAAATAACGACAAGGTCTACTTTCTTTTTCTTTTTCCAGTCTGCCTCCCTCTTGGCCTCTTGGTCTCAATTAACAAATATTTTTGTTGTGACCTCAATCAGTTGGCTAGCTAGTAGTCATTCCAGTAAAGCCTTCTAACTTCTGTAACTTGTGCCAGATATCTCCCTGAGCTTGGCTAACAAAAGCTGCATTGATCACTTGATGATTTTCAATTGCTTCTGTGTCAAAGGAAGTGTAAAGACAGAATGCCTTCCATAGCCTCTCATAAAATTGGTTGGGGCTCTCTTTGAGGCTTCGAAGCACCTCTGAAGTTTTATTCAAATTTATGAGTTTTTTTCCTCCTTTCTTCATGCCACACAAAAGGGCCTCTTGATAATGTTTGAGCATTTGAAATTCACAGCTATCACTGGGATCCCATGGGGGTTTTCCTTAGAGAAATGTCTTTGGGCATATGTTTGTAAGTTTAGTGTTCCCTCAGGCACATGCTCCTCTAGCTATTTTAAAGTAGTCTGAGTGTTAAAGTTAAGAGGAGCTGGTGGCAACTAGTCCAAGTGGACTTGTGGGTCTAAATGATGGACTGCATTAGATCAATCATGACCTGAGGCTTCACAGTATATGAAGGGTATGATGTTTCCAGTTCAGAAGGTCAGTGGTGATAAAAGACTAATGTATTAGAGTACATTGCCCCCTTGGATTTGGCCATCTGGATTGTATATAGGGGTTGTCTACTTTCCCTTAACAATAGTTGTAAAGCCTCTTGACATCCATGGGGAGGGGGGCTGTCAGCAAAATTTCCCTGGTGTCTTCTTGTCATGGTATAAGGAGTTAACGTTGATGATTGGACTAGCTGCTGCCTGGGGCATTTCTGGTGACCTTGGGGAAGGGGCAGTTCCTGAGGCCAACTTCTGATGCTGCTTCAGTTGTAGCAATTGCAGGGGTATGGGTGACAAGGAGGCACAGAGTGGTGTGTAAGACAGGGGTTCTCCTCAGGTTTCTTGGACAGAATGTTTTTTTTTTTTTTATTCTGGTTGGCACCTTGAGGAAGCTATTGCTTGGGTCAGCATTATTCTATAGCTGTTTTCTAGACAGACTTTTATCCAAGTTGGGTGAGAGAGAACTCATCTTGCCAACAGTCAATGTAGGGAAACTGTTCTGGGTGGCTGGATCCCCCACAATGATGTCAAAAATCTACTAACTAGTCTCTTGTCTAGCGATCCCTCAGAGGGCCACCCCATTCCAAATGAAGACCAATCCACTTCACAGAGGGCCCAGAGTTTTCTGGGAGTTAACTTAATACCGTAATTCCCTGAATAACCCTTTTTGAAATTCTTTACCATGTTTTCTAAGGGGGTAAGCCTACTCTGCTTCCCATTTGTTTCCACTAAAAGAAGACAATCATACCCACGGTGGGAAAGAATGGGGGTGGGTAAGAGGATTGGACGGCTGCGTTGTCCTTCTCCAGTCATAATCCCCTCACAGGGATATTTCGGGTGCCTTCTGGCAATAAGTGAGTTGATATAACCCCTTGACCAAGTTTTGAGCCAGGAAGCCATTCTCCCACTACAGGAGAAATTTTAGGTACCTTCTTGGCAATAAGTGAGTCGGTATAACCCCCTGACCAGGTTTTAGTCCACTATAGGACTTACTCCTGCTGTTTAGCCATATGAAAGTCACTACTGGCCCCTGAATCTACTCCTGCCATTTAGCCGTATGAAGGTCACCACAGGACCCTGAATCTACTCCCACGTGATGTCATGTGAAGGTGACAACTGGAACCAAATCAGGGCTACAGCACTTGCTTCACCACTAAGTGGCATCTCATTCATTCACATTTATACAATGTCTCCAACCTGCTACCCAGTGTCTTGGAGTTAGGACTTCATCATCCTGTGGGAATACTTGGGCAACTCTGGGAGGTGATCAGAATCCCCTTCTGCCCCTTAGGGGCAGGTCTACCACGTTGAACCTGGGTTCTTACCAATTGGACAGGCATGGCTCCCTTGACTGTTTCCTGCACCCCACTGGGTACTGTTGTGCTTCCAAGGTCCTCACCCCAGCACACGGTCCACACCCCATTTAGTTCCTTACAGATCAAGTGGTCTGCTGGTGTCAGGCAAGGTCACCTCTCCTTGCATCCTGGGGGTTATACCCTGGGGATAAGGGAGGTGGAAACACCATCTCTGCCTCATTTCTCAACCAATGCACCAGAAATGTAGCAGGAATCTCTACAGTGAGAATGAACACTGAGGCTTCTTTGCCAGGAGACAGCATTTATTTGTGTCGGCACCGATTTGCGTTCAAAGAATGAGCCCCAAGTACAGGGGGGCATTGCCTTTTATACATTTTTAGCTTCCTTGTTTTCCGATAAGGTTTGCTTATTAGTAACATACTGGTTAATTGGGTATTTCATAGCTCAAGATTACAGCAGGTTACACTTGTGCATTACAGACTGGAGCCACATTTCTTTCTAATATGTGTCATCTAAGAAAGTTCTTATGGTGTTAGAAGAACTCTCATTATTCTGGGAAAGCTTTTATCTTATAAGACTTGGGGGAAGGGTTCCCTGCCTCACAGTATCTTCATCTCAGAGTTGAAAACAAAATGAGTTTGCTTTAGGGTTTTCAGAAAGTGGATTTACTAGTGGATCTGACATTTTACTGCTTTCTCTAGGTTTTATTAAGAAAAAAAATCATTGGTTCAGGATGGGTCCTGAGGCTGGCCATACTGCTTTTGTTTATGATGAGCTGGACATGAGACACAAAGTTGTTTTAGCAAAGACTAAGGATTTAGTTTGTGTGTGGGGATATTCTGAAGAAAAGTTTCAGGGCTTGACTGGTGCTTCTGGATGATTGGGGGTTCAGTGTACATGGATATCTTAGGGTCAGGCAGGAGAATTGGCCTGAGGTTTTCCTGGTAGTCTTGTATAACTAAAGAAGATTCTGAGGGTTTGGTTATGGGTATTGAATTCTTTAACCAAACCTCATCTTGCAAAATTTCATCAAAAATGGGAAGCATAGCTGCATGATTCTGGTGAGCCCATAGTAATAGATGTTAGTAACAGCAGGGTAGGGAGAAGTGGAGATAAACTCTTCCTAGCATAGATAGCAAGTCATTGGCATGTGTTGCTCACAGCATTTTTACCTTTGCTGTATCCTGGACTCTTAGAGCAAGATAGGAACAGGGAAACTGTGGTATGCCAGGCATAGGCTATAAATGGTGTGAAGAAAGAGATCTCTGGCTAGGCAGACCGAAGTTATCTGAAAAAGAACTTGTCTGAAGAAGTACCTGGTAATCCAAAAGTGAATTCAGGACTCCAGCTTTAGTGAATTCTACCAGTTTCTAATTTTTTTGAACTGAGTACCTTGAAGTACAGTCATGTGGCTTAATGACTAAGTTTTCAGCAGCATATACCATGGTGGTCCTATAAGACAAAAGATTATAATAGAACTGAAAACTTATGTCACCTGGTGACTTTGTAGCAGTTGTAAAGAAGCATCACATTTTTTGTATCTTGGTGTCATGATATTATAAACAACCTACTGTACTGCTAGTTGTATAAAATCTTCTACATTATGTCTAGTGTATAATATTTAATAATATTAACCAGTAACTGAGGCGGTTCATGTACTGGTTTATGTATTAACTGTCCTAACTTTTTTTAACTTTAGAATATAATTCATCTATTGTCATTTAAAAAAAATTTCAAACAGTTTATTTAGAAAGTAAATAAAATGAAAGGAGATTCACTTCCCCAAGAATAGGGCAGGGGGCCAAATCTAAGGAAACATGGGAGCCATAGCTCAGAGAACCACATGGAGACAGGAGAGTTTAACAAGGCAATGGTCCAGAATTTCTGTTTTTAAACAGCAGATCCCCCACTACCACAAATTATGCAGTTGAGTTTCCCACATTTGGGGAAATCGCAGGGTTCAGCACATCTGGAGTGCAATGAATAAGCCTCACCATGGGAAAACCATCTTGGTGATCTTGGTATCTCCCCTGCCTGGTAAGTATCATCTATTATTTTAAAAAATTAACTGTAAGACAGTCTCAGGAAAGTTTGTCAGGTTGTAATCCAGAAGAAGCCACTGTTATCACAGAAGATGATTAGTCATGCATTTTTCAACTTACTTGTAGCCTCAGACGACCTTCCTTTAGGACAAAATGTGAAGGCAGAAGGTTAAGATATTGGCTGCGCATAGTGGCTCATGCCTGTAATCACAGCTCTTTGGGAGGCCATGGCAGGAGAATTTCTTGAACCTAGGTGTTCAAGACCAGCCTCGATAACATAAAAAGACCTTGTCAGTACAGAAAAAGAAAACAAAAATGCTGGTCATGGTGGCATGCACCTGTAGTTGCAGCTACTTGGGAGGCTGAGGCAGAAGAGTCACCTGAGCCCAAAGGGTCAAGACTGCAGTGAGCCATCATCATCCAATACACCCCAGCCTGGAATGAGACCCTACCTCAAAAAGAAAGGAGGGGAAAAAAGATAGTGGTATTGAAGAGTCTGATTCAATGTATTTCTTGGTATCAATGTATTTCATATGTTTTATTTGTTTGTTTTTCTGACTCAGAGTCCTCACTTTGTCTTCCAGGCTGGAGTGCAGTGGCATGCTCATGACCACCGCAGCCTTGACCTGCTGGATTCAGATGATCCTTCTCCTTCAGCCTTTCAGGTAACTGAAAGTACAGGTGTGCACCACCACACCTACTAATTTTTTAAATTTATTGTAGAGATGAGCTCTCACCAAGTTGTCCACATTTACACAATGTCTCCAACCTGCTACCCAGTGTCTTGGAGTTAGGACTTCATCATCCTGTGGGAATACTTGGGCAACTCTGGGAATGAGATGCCACTTATTGGTGAAGCCAAGTGCTGTAGTCCTGATTTGGTTCCAGTTGTGACCTCACATGACATCATGTGGGAGTAGATTCAGGGTCCTGTGGTGACCTTTATATGGGTAAATGGCAGGAGTAGATTCAGGGGCCAGTAGTGACTTTCATATGGCTAAACAGCAGGAGTAAGTCCTGTAGTGGACTAAAACCAGGCAATACTCTCACCTCGGCTTCCCAAATTTCTGGAATTATAAGCATGAGCTATCACACTTGGCCAAATATGTTTTAAATTGTAAAAATATGTAATTTTAAAAAGAGGAAAAGGCTTATGGAATAAGAGTGTAAAGAAAAATATATTTTTTAAGTTTAGCTATATTGTGTTTTTATTTTTAGGCTAAGACTTAACAACAAAAGGGTCAAAGTTTAAGCCAAAATTTTACAAGTGTATGAAATATGAAAGTTACAGTAGCTTAAGATTAACTTACTCTTGCAGAAAGAAAAAAATACTTTTTTACAGTTGATGTGTTGCCTAAGTGTGCGGTGTTCATTAAGTCCACAGTAGTATACAGAATATCTGAGGGCTTCATATTCACTCTCTGGCTAACCCAGAACAACTTTAGTTCTTCAAGCTCCATTCATGCTAGGTCCCTTTAACAAGTATATCATTGTGAAAATTTTTATACCATAATTTCACATACCTTTTTAATGTTAAGATATATTTAAAAACAAAATACTTAGCATGGCGTTACAATTTCTGTAGTATTTCATATAGTAACTTGTTAATAGAGGTCTCTAGCTTCAGAGCATTAACTGTATCATGTAACCTAGGTATATATCTGGGTTAAGTACACTTGAGGCTATTGGTACTCAATAACCCAAAAATGCATTCTATTCATTAAAATTTGCTTCACTGTATTTGTAACTAGTCTGGGGTTGGTAGAGCCAGTGGAATGGAAGGAAGTGTCTCTCACTTCCCCCTCCACCAAACATAATAAACTTTGCCTCAGATCAGTTAATTTGGGTTATTTTCTACTGGAGATTTTCTCTCACTTAGGGTATCAGAACTTACTGAAGGAACATGCTACAGTCACATTTAAAATACAGTAGTAAGCCAGGCTCGGTGGCTTAGCCTGTAATCCTGTGCTTTGGGAGGCTGAGGTGAGTGGATTGCCTGAGCCCGCAGGTTCGAGACCCGCCTGGGCAACTTGGCAAGACCTCATCTCTACAATAAATAAAAAAATCAGCCGGGCATGGTAACGCATGCCTGGCTACTCAGAAGGCTGAGGTGGAAGGATCGCTGAAGCCCAGCAGGTCAAGTCTGCAGTGGCCAGAAGTGGCCACTGCACTCCAGTCTGGGCAACAGAGTGAGACTCAAACTCAAAAATAAATAAATAAATAAATAAATAAATAAATAAATAAATAAAATACAGTAGTAATAGCTATGAATTCTATCTAAGCAACAAGTAATTAAACACATTTTTCTTCTTTAGCTATACATATCTTTAAACTCAACATCAACCAGTTTCTACAAATAAAACCTAATGGACTTATTTAGCTTTGACATGAGTACTTTGTATTCAACCAGAATCTTATTCTTTGTGAATTTTTATTTAATAATAACTTGTATGTATTTTTTTTATTCATTCAGTTTTCAAATCACTTTTCTACTGGCCTCATCCCATCCAAGGTTGTCTGCGTGCAAGATGGGAAACAACCCTAGACAGAATGCTACTCGCTCAAATCCCACACAATATCATACATTAATTTTCACATGCCATTTTTTAGTGTTACATGTGCATATTTGAAATGTGAAAGAAAACTTTATTTACTGGAGAAAACACACATGTACCTGGGAAGAAAGTGCTAACAACACACTATAAGGGGAAAAAAAAACTTTAGAAATATTAAATTTACAGAATTTAATTGAAAAGATAATTGATGAGTCAGATAGACACAAGAACCAGAATAAATTCAGAATGATCCCAGGACTGCAATGTGTTTGGATAACATTTATGGTCATAAAAAGGAGAGTGAGTTATAGAACATAAAAGTGAGATACAAAAACAGCTGGATTGATTATTGTTGTGGATTTGCCCCAATTCAACCTGATTGAACAGTTGACTGGCTGAGGTTGAGTCTTTGCTGCTTTCCACAAGGGTTGTTTATAGTCTGTTTGCAGCTTAGTTCACTAATATGGAAATTATTTTGGTCCATTTTAACATATTCATATAATGCAGCTTTAGGCCAGACTCATTTTCTGTTTCCCTCTTTTAGCCAGCCTCTCATTTTTGAGAGCCAAAACACTAGACATTGATGTCTCTTAATGTAGGAAATGGACTTATTTGGTCACAGTATGAAATTTACAAATTCTGGTCAGTGTCAGCTTCCATTTCTTTTATTAACTTTTTTTTTTTTTAAGCTATTTTCCTTGTGTGGTAGTGCATAAGTGGATCTATGTTGATTTTGTCTGATCTAATTGGACCTAGTACATAAGAAAATTGAAGGCAATGGTGTCTCATTATTTTATAATTTTAACATTTTCCTCTATGATCAGATTCAGTGAAGTTATGATCAAAACTTATGGCCTCTGCACTTTTTTCAGTTTTCATTGTTTTTATTTTTTGGTTTTAAGGAGTCCCTCATACTTTGTTATGCTTATTTCATAATTGCACACTCTGTAAAGTTTTTGTCATCTTTTTCAAGAAGATGTGTATGCTACTTATGCTTAAATTACAAATGCTTAAATGTTTTAAGAGAATACAGCACACCTAGAAGTTATTACAACAAAAAGACTAACAAGATTTTAGATAATCTTCCTATGAACTAAACCAATCAAAATTAAATAGACCAAAGAATGTGCCAGATTAAGAATGTACTAATGTCAGCCAAGCAGCCTCTTGGTTAACTTTCTGTAACTGAGTCTCTGTTATACTTACTGTGTTTGTCATGTAGTGATAATTGCTTACATATGTATAGATACTTTTTTTTTTTAATTGGAGAGATGGCATATAAATTTATTTAATGTGTGTACACGGGAGCCTACAGACTGAAGACCCAAACCCCTGATGGGATGCAGAAGCTTTTATACCATCTTGAGGTTACAAAAAGAATGGGGACTTGGATCCTGGCAAAATTTGTTACGGGGATGGGGGGAGGGTGAAGAGAACCTCTGTTGAGGGGCAGTAAAGTACTACTAGGGAGAACTCAGCAGGCATAAACACACAATGGTTTGGGCAAAGTCTTTTTGGCCCACAGAGTGGATTATGGTTTGCAACAAAAGTCTGTCCAGGATTGTTGGCAGACTTTAACCTTTTTTCCCGTGATACGGGTTTGGTTAATGAAATTCAAGGAAGTTACCAGAGATAGGTAAATTGTTTTTCTTCTTCCATAGTTCTGGACTCATAGGCACATAAGGTACTTCAGAGAACAACTTAATTCTATGCTTTAGCAGACACTGTGGGAAGGGTGGGGGAGAAAGGTCAGATGGACCTTGAGGCTTCTTCATATCAACATGTCAAAACATGCCACATTTTGAGGTAGCAGTTTGTGAGGCCCAAACTGCTATTCAGAATGACTGCCCTAATCTACATCCCACCAACAGGGCACCAACCATCTAAGCTTCCATCCTGGCCAACACTTGGCATTATCAACATATCTGCCTGTTACCTCTCCCCCCTTTTAGTAGTTGCCAATGTCTGGTGTATGGATATTTATGTCTGTGTATCCAGTGTTTAGCTGGGTAAAAATGAGAACAAGTGGCATTAAGTTTTCTGTATCCATGTTAATTTGGTTAGGATAATGACCTCCAGCTGCATCCATGTTGTTGCAAAGGACATGATGTTTTCTTTCTTACAGCTACATAACATTTCATTGTGTACATGTACCACATTTTCTTTATTCAGCACACTGTTGATAAGTACTAAGGTTGGTTTTATGACTTCACTATCATGAATACTGGTGTGATAAACATAAAAATGCAATTGTTTTTTGGTAGAATTATTTATGTTCTTTATAGTATATACCTGATATTAGGATTGCTGATAGAGTGATAATTCTAATTTTTGTTCAAGAAATCGCTAAACTGCTCTTTATAGTGACTAAACTAGCTTACATTCTCACCAACTGTGTATGAGTATTTCTCTCTAAACTTGCCAACATTTTTTTTTTTTTACTTTTGAGAAGTCTCTATGTCTTTGCCTGCTTTTTAATGGGATTGTTTATTTTTTTCTTGTAAATTTCTTTAAAAAAAACTTTTTATTTTAAAATTGTGGGGCACAGTTAAGGATTAGGTATACAAATATGCATTGTTCAGGCACCCTTGTTGATACGGGTGTCCCCCCATGCCCACAGATATTGACTACCATTAATCCCATCACCCTTGCCCTCCTTGTCCCCCCCCCATAGATTCCCACCACTGTCGATCCTTTTCTTATAGTATTACAATAGATATTCAAGGTCCACTTACGAGTGAGAGCATGTGATACTCAGATCTTTGTTGCTGTGAAAGATCACTCAGTATTACAGACTCTAGCTCCCTCCAGGTTACTGCGAAATTCATGATTTAGTTCTTTTTTATGGCTGCGTAGTATTCCATCGTGTATATGTACCACATTTTAAAAATCCAGTCCTCTTTTGATGGACAGCATGGTTGGTTCCAGGTACTTGCTATTGTGAACAATGCTGTGATAAACATACGTGTACAGGTATCTTTTTTATAAAGTGATTTGAGTTCTTCAGGGTATATTCCCAGTAGGGGGATTGTAGATCCAAGATGTTAAGCCTTTGTCAGACCTGGAGTTGGCAAATACTTTTTCCCAGTCTTCCTGCTCTCTTGATGGTTTCTTTGGCTTTTCAGGAGCTTGTCAGATTAATGAGGTCCCACTTGTCTATCTTACCTCTTATTGCCC
>CAUYQG010048864.1:0-12283 GCA_963574415.1 Tarsius wallacei | reverse complement strand
TTCCATTAGTCTACGTGTCTGTTCCTGTACCAATACCAGGCTGTTTTGATGATTGTAGCTTTATAGTAGAGTTTGAAGTCTGGTAGTGTGATACCACCTGCTTTGTTTTTTTTGCTGAGGATTGTTCTGGTTATTCTTGGTCGTTTGTGACAAACTAAGGTTTTAAAACTTCTCCCCTCTTAGTAAACTGTTCATCTTTGGGAAATATACTCTGCAACATCTTTCTGCTTATCTGAAGCCACAGCATCTTGTTTCCTCTCCTATGCACTTGTGCTTAATAACTTCTGCTTTTGGCAATCCTTCTATTTTTGTGGCTTGGTTTTAGAGCTGTCTTCAGGTTGTGTCTCCCACAAATGGGGTTTGTACTCCTCTTAGTTTCCACAACAGGGGGAAAAGGGCAATGTTACACTACCATCTTCACAGAAGAAACAATGTAAACAACTTAATTTAAATGAGAGGGTGAAAGAAAAATATTCAAGTCCTCAGAGAGTTACCGCACAGATACTTTTTGAAATCAACATCAGCCAGGAGAAAAATAAATATGGAGGGCAAGCAAGATGCAAATATTAAAAAAAAAAAAAAAGATAGAACAGTAACCAAAGTTAAAATTCTACAAGACACCAACATGATAGGAGGATATATCAGAGCTACATGGCTAGTTCCTTTGGTATTGGGAGGCTTCTTGGAAAATTTAGCATTTTGAGCTTGACAGTCTTTTGAGATCATATCTCATTTGGGAGGTGCTAGTACTCTAGGCCCTTCTAAGAGGCACACTTTGCCTTATTTGTCTTTAAATGCTAGTTTATACCACAAAGTAGAGAACCAATAAATTGTAAATTGAAGGTCATGTAGCACATGAAGATAGTCACTAGGCCACCTGACTCCTGATCCACTGTTCTTACTCTTCTAATGCATCATGTTATTCAAACTTTCCCACTTAAAAAAATATCATTGCCTGTTTCAGTGTTTTTTTTAATCAATCAATAATACACATGACATTTTCTCAACTTTTGGTCAAAGATGCAAAACTACTGGGTAAATTAGGGGTTAAGAGGAGTGCTTAATGTCAACCATTATTACAAAAATCTGACCAAATTCTTAGACTAGTTGGGATCTGGGGAGGAAAGGGTGGTGACAGTGGACTGAGTCTCTGGTGAAAAAATGATTACTTTTGTGGTGGGGGAAGGGTATAATAGTAGAATATAGCTAACTGCTCTAAATACTGAAGACCTACTTATTCAAATAACTTACTGATTTGCTCTAGTTTTTGTTTCATCTTCTACCACTCCATCTCTCTATCCTAAGACAGCAAGTAGTATTGACTGACCTAAAAAAATTTTAAAAGATTTTCTATCCATTCACTGAGGCTCTGGAATTGAAAATTATTTTTCCTTTACTCCCTTCTTCTTGCCAAGCCTCAAACTACTACCCTCCAAGAAAGTCTGTTCTGCTTGTTTTGGAGCTGCTGACTTTTAAAATATTTGACGCTGGTCTCCTATCCCCACTCTGGGTCCAGAGCTCACAGCCAAGTGCAAAATAATCTGGAAAGGATGGTGGAATGAAAATATGTACCTTTGCAGCGTGCTTCCGGACATCCTGGGCTTGAAATAAGATGCTGTACTATTGTACTCTGTAAAGTACACAAAAGCACAACCACTTGTAGAGGATACACGCACATGACAATGTATGCCAGACATGTGAAATAACTTACAAGCTTGTACCTTTGAAAGTTGGCAACTTGAAGGTTCGTATGTAGGGAGGGAACTTACTGTATCTGGTGTGTGTTAAGTATGAGGCCTTGAGCAAATGTCTTTAATACTATTTTGTTTCGGCCAGGCGTGGTGGCTCACGTCTATAATCCCAGCACTTTGGGAGGCCAAGGTGGGCGGATTGCATAAGTCTATGGGTTCAAGACCAGCCTAGGCAACTTGGTGAGACATCTCTACAATAAATAAAAAAATTTAAAAAAAAAAAAAAAAAAAAAAACCTTAGTTTGTAACAATGGGAAGAGGATCCACAGGCTTTACGTACATTGTGTGTGTGTGTTGGGAGGGAGGTGGGGGGGGCGGGGTACAGAGCATAGATGCCTGATACCACGTTGAGAAGTAAACACTAAGCAAATTAATCACAAAATTCTGAATATTAAGGAAAATTTCAGTGCTTCTTACAAACCTTTGCAGATCCAGGAAAACCTTCCTTAAAAGAATTGGGTCATCATGAAAGACAAAGGATCTATACCAAAATGCTTTGAGGAAAAATAGAGGGAAGAAATAGGAAAATAAAAACTAAGCTAAAAATATTTATCAGAAAAAGTTGCGATAGAGTAGATAACAGTTGTGACTAAATATTTGGCCATGAGTTTTAATAACTGAATGAAATGGTTAACTATTGAACTCAAAAGCATTGAGCAGAGAAGAACCTAGGATCAAGATGATGAGGTAACTGGTGATGAAGCAGGAGCTGGCAGAACTTAGGAAAGAAATGGAAGGAAAAATTCAACCATTTGAGAAATGAAGGCAAAATTGAAAGTAAGAAAAGGGAAAATAGATAAATTTAAACATAGTTTTGATGTAAAATTTTAGGTTCAAACTCATCATCCTTCAGCACTTGACTTACTATACCACTGTCTTTCAGCTCCCAACTTGGTTATTAATAGCCACGGGCTATTAAGAGCAGATCCTTG
Source organism: Tarsius wallacei (assembly GCA_963574415.1). Lineage (NCBI taxonomy): Eukaryota > Metazoa > Chordata > Mammalia > Primates > Tarsiidae > Tarsius > Tarsius wallacei. The sequence continues at coordinate 9,600 of CAUYQG010048864.1, read as the reverse complement.
TTGCTTTGTGACATAATTTTTGCCTCTGGAAGACTTTAGGATTTTCTCTACTGAGTATGGGAGGTTTTTTTGTTTGGGACAAACAGCTCTCTGTACTCTGTTTGGGTTTTCTTTTGAGTTGGAGTCTCACTCTGTTGCCCAGACTGGAGTGCAGTGGCCACTCCCAGCCATCGCAGCCTTGACCTGCTGGGCTCCGGCGATCCTTCCGCTCAGCCTTCCAAGTAGCTGGAATTACAGGTGGCGCTACCACGCCTGGCTAATTTTTTTGATTTATTGTAGAGACGAGGTTTCGGGCGGGTCTTGAACCCGCTGGCTCAGGCAATCCACTCGCTTCGGCCACCCAAAGTGCTGGGATTACGGGCTGAGCCACCGAGCCCAGCCGGTTTTTGTTCCTAATGTCTCCTGTTAGTGCTCTATGAACTCTTTAAATCTGCTGCTGTCTTACATTTTTTTCTAAATTTGAAAATTTTTCAGTCACTATTTCTTTAAATACTTCCTCTGTAATTTGTTCTTCTCTCTCCTGTGATTTCTATTAATGCTTCCATTTCAAACCTTCACGTCTCAACTTTTATTTTTGCCATCTCTTTGTTCTTAACTCTTTTGTGGAAAGTTTCCTGACGTGATCTTTCATCTCATTAATTTGTTTTTCAGCTCTCTGTACTCTGCAGATAAACTTGTTTGTTTAGTTAATTTCAACTGTTACATTGTTGATATAGCTTATTCTTTATAGTCGTGTGTTCCTGCTTCATATTTCCAATATTTTCTCTTGTTAAACGTATTTCTTAAATTAATGGGCAACCCCCTTGGGTCCCCTCCTACTGTGGGAACTTTTCTGTCCTCTCAATAAACCCTGCTTCACACACACACACACACACACACACACACCCACACAGTTCATATCTGTCTGGTCCATTGATTCTGCTTCCTTTAGCATGAGGTGCATGTGCACCTCATTTGTATCGTTATCTTCCCCTGTGAACTCTCACTACCTTGGGAGTATTAGCTACTATGCATAATGTATACCTGGGAGAAGAGACCTTTTCTGATGAGTTTATTGTGTGTGTATGATATGGTTGGTGGATTGGTGACTTGCGTTATTTTAGTCTGGGTTTAATTGTTCCCTGTATCTTTTTTCTGAGTTCTGCTCTCTTTCAAGAGCTTCATCCCTTGGGATTGGGCTAGGGTTTAGGGCTGCTCAGGGGTTAAGACATTGATCTGCACCTGTTGTTAGCTGTTTCTCACACCATCTAGGTTCAAGGTCTGCTATAACAGGACTTATAAACACAGTGGTACTGGGCTGATACTACTTTTGTGCCCCTAAGAGGTATGAGGTGAGCAGCATCTCACCCAAACAATGTGGGGAAGAGAAGAAAATACAAGGAGAATGCTGTTCCCAGTCCATCCTCTGCCTGACCATCTTATATTCTAGGCTGACATTTCCCATATGCCCACTGGTCTCCAGCCACTTTCTGTCTCCCAGAGGTTCTTCAGTGGTTTTATGGTATATCCTGTTACTCATTAGCCAGTCTATTCTGTTGCTTTTCCGTGGTGGCTTCTGAAAGAAGAGCAGCAATTCATGATTATTTGCCATCTTGTGCTCTCTACTAATGTATAACATCGCTATCAACACTCACCAAGTTCTATACCTGTGGGTCTGTTTATACTCTCTAGTCTGTTTCATTTATGTATGACCTGTCTTGTACAATACCACACTTTTAGTTATTGCAGATTTATAATGTCTTGATATCTGATTGGTTGATATTTTCTCCTTATTCATCTTCAGAATTGTCTTGTTTATGCTGGGCCCTTTACTCTCCTGTGTGAATTCAGGAGCCAATTTGTCAAGTTCTGTGAAAATTCTCTTTTGAGATTTATTAGAATTGCTTTGAGTTTATAGGTTAATTTGGAGAATTGTTTTTATTATATTGAAACTCTAATCCATTAATATTGTATAATACTCCATTTACTTACTCCATAAATATCTTGTTAAATTTTTATAGGATTTTTTTCCTAAGTACCTTATAGCTTTTGTTACTATTGTAATTCCCAGGGTTTGTTTTTTTTTCCCCACTATGAAAAGAACTTTATTTTTTTCCTGATCATATAAAAACAAATACCATTTGAAATCTCACCAGCCTGAGGTTAATATTGGTTATCCTTTTAAGCATTTTTTTATACATACACATACAAATATATAAGTAATTTTACATATTAAAGATCATATCTATTTTTTAAAAATTAAACTTTCCCTCTACACATTCTCTCTGCTTATCAGCCTTTTTCCAATAACCTAGCTAGAACCTATAATGTATAGTCACAACCTGATATGTGACCTTCAATATTATCTTTATGCTCTTAAAATCATATAGGTTCATGTACTTATGCAGACTTCAGAGAGCTGGTGGTTGTTTTATAAAAATGGAATCATACTTTCCTGTATTATTACCTTCTCACGTGGAAGTATCCTGTGAAGGTCCCTCTAGCTGACTAGAAAGTCATCTAGTATAGATCTAATTTATTCTTTTCAGTGGCTGTTTAGTATTCCATGATAAAGAGTGATAATTCACAATTTATTCAATCATTTTTTTCAGTTGCATACAACAGAAAGTAGTTATTTTAGATGGAAAGAAATTTAATGTAGGGAGGTCTGGACTTAGGATTCTGAAGATGAATAAGGAGAAAGTCTCAATCAATCAGATATCGAGACATTATAAGTCTGAAATAAGGATTCTATTTCTTAAAAATAGAAGTGCAAATACATGAGTCCCCTCCAATGGGAGGGGCCTAAGTAGCAGGCTCTGAGCTGGGCCTCCAGGAATCACACTCACAGCAATCCTACAGACCCTGTTCTCCAAGGGAGCTGATACTTCTGTCACATTCCGGAAACTGCAGTTCTATCTGCTGGCTCTAGAATCACACTACCTTAGTTACAACTTGGTGATCAGGAAATTACCACTAGAACTTTGAACTCCAAACCTTCATTGTATCCTTCAGATCTGCACTAGAGCATTTCATTGTTGAAATTAAATTACAATCTAAAGTCCTAGCCTTGAGGGAGATTGGGATGTCTTTAGCTTTCCAGTCTCTGTAACATAAACACACAAGAAAGGGCTTAACTAAAGTGAAAGTGGGCAGTCTACCAAATCTGCTGTGAATATTCACTTTGTTTCCAGTTTGGGGTCCCCCCCCCACCCCGCCATGAACAGTGCCATAGTAAATGAATTTGTCATGTGGACTCATGTATTTGCACTTCTATTTTTAAGAAATAGAATCCTTATTTCAGACTTATAATGTCTTGATATCTGATTGATTGAGACTTTCTCCTTATTCATCTTCAGAATTGTCTTGTTTATGCTGAGCCCTTTACTCTTCTGTGTAAATTCAGGAACCAGTAGAATTGCTGGACCAAAAGATATGCATATTTTAAAACACAGATCTTGCCAAATTGTCTTCTAAAAAGATAACACTTTATACTTCTGCCACCAATGTGTAATAATTTTCTTCATCTATACCACTAGCAATCAGCAATAGGTGATATGGGAATATGTGTGTGTGTGTGTGTGTGTGTGTGTGTGTGTGTGTGTGTGTGTGTGGTGTGTGTTAGAGACAGAGAGAGAGAGAGAGAGAGAATATACTTTTTATTATGGAGAATTTCAAGCATGCACAGAAATAGGCAAATAGTCTAGTGAACTCCCATGTATCCATCAGGCAGTCCAGTAGCCATGGTCAGTCCTGCCCTATTCACTTCCTTTTGTTACATTTTATTTTAAAGCAAGTTCGTGACACATTATTTCATCCATAAATGTAAGTATAAATGTTTAACTAAAAGATAAGTACAATATTATCATATCTTTTAAAATAGCAATAAATATTCACTAAATATTTAGTCAGTGTTTGCATCTTATTTAAGTAAGTGTTCAAATAAAAGCATACAAGTAACAGTTAATTAAAGTCTTTTATGTCTCTTTTAATTAATAGTTTCCACTGCCGTATTTCCCCCATTTGTTGAAAGAACCAAGTTCTTGGTGCTGTAAAGCCTCCCACAGTCTGAATTATAGACAGTGTCTGTTCCTCCATCAGGAGTCACGCCTGGTGGTCTCTCCTTTCATGACATTAGCAACCATCGATGCTCAGTGCCCAGATTCATTAGTTCATTAGGGTTGCTAAATGGTGATTGTCTAAATCTTCTCTTTTTCACTTATGAGAAAGAATGTGTTTATAAAGAAAAACTTCCTCACCTCTGCTGTCTGGTTACCTGATGATATAGTTCATTTAGATAAGGCAAGATAAATGTGTGGTTCTTTTCTGTTATTTACCAGTTTTCAAAATAATGAACTGGTTCCCTAGCAAATCATCCTTCAGTGGTGACTTTTATTTTTATTTTTTAGTACCACTATGAAGTATGGATTGAACTTATTTGATGAGTTTTAATCCGTTGCAGTTATTATTTTAATTGATACATGCTCCATGTGTGATCAGTGGAAGCTTTACTATGCTTGTTTTTGTGTTTGCCAATATGATGTGTATCAAGTGATTTCTTTGTTACTTTTTATTTCCCTGATTTCTAGTGAATTTGATCATATTCATGTGTTTGGCCTTTTGACTGCTCATTAGTGAGTTGTTTGTTGCTTTGTACAATTTTCTAATCAGTTGGTCATTGTCTTATCAATTTTTAAGGGTGCTTTGTACAGAAAGCAATCCTTCATGTGAATGTAGTAGCACAAATTGTTTTTAGACATATTGAATGCTGTTAGCTTTGTTTTATAATACTGTTTATCATACCAGTAAAAGATTATTTATATGGTTAAATGTGCCTTTATTTTATAGTTCCTTGGTTGTTAGTAAGGAAATTCTCTCCAAACCATAGTTTGTACATATAATCTCCTAGATATTTTTCTTCAAGTTAAAAAAATTTACATTTATTACATCTTTAATTCATTTGCATTTATTTTTGAATATAGTATAAGATGGTAGTCCAACACTTTGATTTTCTTTCAGATAGGTAGCCAGTTTTATCTGCATGCTTAAAAAATTAGTTCATGTTTTTCCTATTGAACTGGTGCTTTGGCACACAAACTCTTTTAATGATCACTTTAATGATTTTTAGTGATTATTCTATTCCACAAATATATTTTATATTCTTACCAATACTATATTGATTTGAATTGATATTCTTTATAGTATGACTGCTGTCTTAATAAACCCTACACACTCTGTCTTCTTATATTTTTAACAGTTTTACTAGCTATTCTTTGGCATTCTTTTGCTATATAAACCTTAGCATCATTTTCTTTTTTAATACATATTTTTTATTTTAAAATTGTGGGGTACAGTTAAGGGTTAGGTATACAAATATGCATTGTGTAGGTACCCTTGTTGATGAGGTGTGCCCCCCATCCGTATCGTTTTATCTAATCCTGAGAAAAACCCTGTTAGAATTCTAATTGAGATTGCATTACATTTACATATTAAAATTTTTAGAATTTACAGTTTTATATTAAGTCTTTTCTTCCAGGATCACGATATAACTTTCAATCTATTCAAATCTTGTTTTGTGTCTTTTAGTTTTTTCCCAGTTTTTAAAATATAGAGTCAGAGTCTGTCTTATTACATTTATTCACAAGTATTTAACATTTTTGGCACTATCATAATCTGAATAGATTTTTATTAGCACCATAAATGATTATGTAAGCCTAAGAAAGAACTTTCTAGACAGAATGTCTAGGCACTGGGATTCATAACTAAGTTGAAGCCTCCCTCCTGTATTACCAGGAAAGAAAGGTGGATATATATTTTTCAAAGAACATTTAGTTATGGTCTTGCGGCAGGGTAGGGGAAGAATCAGGTGAGCCATGGAAGACTTACAAAGAAAAGGAATCTGGAATGTTACAGTTTTAACCAGTCCCCTAATGTCAGACTTCTGTTCATGTGAGGGTTCTTGACTTAATTAACCACTTCTTCCGGTTGGTACATGGACATATAGGAGACCATTATAAACATGCTGCGATAATTCAGAGCAAAAATTTCCCTAAGAAGAATCTCTTTTTGTCTCTTTCTCTTAAAAATTCCACATTGTTGTTATGGTATTGTTTGGCTGTTTTGTTTTGTTTTTGCAATTTGTAGCTTTTCTGTTTATTTCTACAGGTAAGTAATACAATAAATATATTTATTAACTCATTTGGTGTGATGCTCTCTGTTTAAAGCTAGGATATATAGAAAAAGCCAGGCCTAATTCTTTTCCTCAAGGGCTTGCAGTCTATTTGATGATACACAAACAGATTACTCAGTATGAGGCACATGTTATTGGAGCACAGAGGACAGACATCTACATCAAACTGGTGGGATTTGGTCAGTTTCACAGTTAAGGGGTCATTTAGAACTTGGCAAAGATTAATGAGTCCTGAAGTTGCAAGACACATTCAGGGAATGGTGAGGAGCTCCCATGACTGAAGTTGATGTTATCAGTAGCTAGAGAAGAACTCGGAAAAAAAGATGAAGAGTCTGGTCCACTGCAGTTGTTTAAAGAGGAGACTGCCATTAGCAGCTTCATGTTGAGGAAAATCATTTTGTCAATAAGTGGTGTGGATTATGGATTAGAGGGGCGAGACTGATGGCAGGAAATCCAGTTGGGAGGCTGCCACAATAGCGTAAGGGACAGTTAAGGCAAGTGGTAGTCAGGACTCAGGGAAGAGAGGAATTTGGCATTTGTGTAGGCAGGAAATCCCATGGGCAATTAATGAGGCAAAAAGAATGAAGGGACCCAGAATTTCTGGCCAGGATAGCTGGATAGGTGTTAACCTGGGAGCTAGAAGGCTGGGCAGGTTTCCTGGGGATGAGGGAGAGAGGGCAATATTGAACATGAATTCCAGGTGAAGAAATCCAGTAGCTGGGTGTCCAGAAGACAGACACTAGAAATCTACATTTGGGGATCACTGGTGGCAACTGAAGCCACATGAGTGGATGAGACGGGTTAAGAAAGGTAGAGAGCTGGTGGCAACTGAAGCCACATAAGTGAATGAGAAGGGTTAGAAAAGGGTGGAGTGCTCAAGATTTAGTTCATATTTTGACATACCAACAGTGGTTATCAAGGATGACTTAGGCTAACAGATTAACATTAGAAAGTGTAGAAATAACAAAACTATACTTGGAACCTATGTTTGGTAATTCACGAGCTAAATTGATTAAACAATAAGCATGTCCTAAAGTCAGAAAAGTTAATGAGTTCTTTCTGTTTATACGTATACTTAAAATACTATTTATTAAACTGATTTCTGACTTCATTAATAAACAGTCATAAAAGTGAATGAAAACATATTGGACTATTCACAGGTGCTGGGTTTGAACTTAAGTTTTTCACTTCCCACTTAGTTAGTATCTGCCAGGTGTAGATGATCTATCACTGACCCATCAACCCTCCACTCACCTGTGGGTTCCCTTGGCTTGCATACCCTCTCATTACTACCCATCAACTCTGCCTTGGCCAGGACCCTGGGTCTTAGCTCACAGTCTCTCTAACCTGGCACTGAACAAAGACTGCAGCACAGAATAACGGAAAGAATTTTAGCCCATCAAGGGCCAGAGTACTAAGTTTAGCCTGGTGTAATTGAGTAATTGGTACTTCACAGAAAAATAATCACCATCTGTGGAACAATTACTATGTGTCAAACACTCTGCCAATATGCTTTGCAATATATGTTCTTGTTCAACCCTCAAAACAGCCCTATGAAGTGGATGGGTTTATCTTGTTTGTATCTGGTTTTTAACAATTAGGAAATTGAGGTCTAGAAGAAATTAAGTCACTTGTGCAAGGTCACAGGACTAGTTAACGACAAAGCTTCAGTGCAAACCCAGTGGCTGATTCAGGTCTTAACACTCTACTCCACACAAAGAATTTGAGATCATAATATACAGCTTGCCCTCTACACTCCACTTCTGCAAAACAGGAATTTTTTAATAGATGATCATCTGGCTATCGATTCTCATATGCAGAAAACCCAGTTTACAGAACTTATATAAATAGGGGTCTTACATATAAAATACCCCCAGATTTACTTTATATAGTAGATTTTTCAGCCATGATTTCCATGTACTAATTTTGTCAGTAAACATAGTTTCTGCTGTGCTAGGTTTTCATAGCACTTCCTCGCCCTCTGTCCAGATCACCTGTTGTTCCTTTTAAACCTCTCCAATGTGTTTGGAGTAGGTGTAGACGGCTGGTGAGGGAAGAAAACAGAACTTATAGGTTTTTAGAAGTAGAATATGAAGGGAATGGTGACAGAATGTATAATAACAGAATGTAATCTCTTGAGTTCATATTTGTTCCTTTTAACTATTGTTGCTATTCTTTCAGACTATTTAAAACTGTGGATTTTGGGCAACTCCTTTAGGTCCCCTCCCACTGTGGGAGTTTTTCTGTCCACACAATAAATCCTGCTTTCTAAAAAAACAAAAGACAAAAATAAAAAACTGAATTTAAATTTTCTGTGAAGTCTGATACAAAAGCCCAATACAGTATGTGAAATGGAGAAAAGTGGAGCTGCTCTAAACACGGAAGGAATGTGGGACCCAAGTCCCTATCCCAATATCCATTTCATCCACCCTTCATCTGCTTGAAGTCCTGCAGCTTGAAACCATTGATTTGGGTTTTCATATTGTTTCTAACATAATAATAACCATAGAAATTTAAAAACATTTTGGACTAAATTTTAGCATTATTATTATAATAAACTAATAAAGCATCTTTCCTGAAAGATGCCCAAGAACTTCTCAGTAGAGATTACTTAGGATTGCAGGGTGTGGCCGTGGGGGAGATGATGGATACATTTTTATTTTCTACTTTCTGTACTCTTCATTTTTTTTAGCAATCAGCATTTATAATTTATGGTTAAATATTAAAACCTTTTTAGCATTTGAAATTTTATTTTCATTAATGGTTTTGTAACAAGAGAGACTCAGGTTGAAATCTCAGTGCTATCACTTATTATTATAACTATCTCCTCTTAAATAGTAGGAGGTAGGGAGTAATAATTATTTCACAGGATTTTTGTGTGTGTGTGCTAACCTAAAGGGATAACAGTTGTAAAGACTTAGTACTTAGGTACTTAATCCATTTTTCCCATCCCTGCCCACATGATTTGAGGCAAATATGTTTTCCTAAAGTTTAACTTTTTCAATTATATAATGATAATGCATATGATAATAGGATTTAAAGTACAGAAAAATCAGCTTACAGTGAGTATAAGAGCAAATCTACAAATCATATTCTAGAATTTGATGTGTCTGTATTTTTGTATGTTAATTAATACTCCTTGTCAGAGAACTGTTTTTGTTTTGTTTTGTTTACATATGTACGGTACAATTCAGGGTTAGGTCTACAAGTAGTCATTGTACAGGTGAAGTTTGGGCCTTCGTTTGGGCCCCAGTTCGCCTTGTTTGAGATCAGGTATCTTTTTTTTTTAATTTTTTTAATTTTTTATTATGGTATTGTGGGGTACAGTTAGGGGTTAGGTATACAAAAATGCTTCGTTCAGGCACCCTTGTTGATAAGAGGTGTCTCCCCATCCCCAGACAGATATTTACCACCATTAATCCCATCGCCTT
>CAUYQG010048861.1:0-11861 GCA_963574415.1 Tarsius wallacei | reverse complement strand
TAGTTCCAGCTACTTGGAAGGCTGAGGCGGAAGGATCGCCGGAGCCCAGCAGGTCGAGGCTGCGGTGGCCGGGAGCGGCCACTGCACTCCAGTCTGGGCGACAGAGTGAGACTCCAACTCAAAAAAAAAAAAAAAAATAAGTACTTGTCTATATGTTGGGTTATTGCTTTAACTCCATTTCTAGTTGTTACATTATAAAAAGAGTTTGCTATGTTTATGTGTTTATACTTTATTCATTTTATATATTCACCATGTTCTGTGCTCTATAATCATATCAGCCTTAAAATAGTTGTTATTCTGTTTTTTGTTTGTTTTTTGTTTTTGTTTTTGTTGTTGTTTGAGCCAGGATTTCACTCTGTCACCCAGGCAGGAGTGCAGTGGCATGATCACCACAGGCTCAAAATCTTGGGTTCAAGTGATCCTGCTACCTTAGCATCCTGAATAGCTGGGACTACCAACACTCTCCACCATGCTTGGCTAATTTTTCTGTTTTTTGGAGGGGGGGGTCACACTATGTTGGCCACACTGATCTCGAACTCCTGGGCCTTGGCCTCCCAAAGTGCTGGGAATACAGGCATGGGCCACCATACCTGGTGGGTAACAGTTATTCTCAAAAAAGTAAATATAAAAACCTAAAGCAATGTGAGAAGCCATGTTTGGTAAGCAACAACATCTGATCATCTAAATTTGATTTTTAACACAAATGGTAACACACCATCAGGAAATAGATGGTTTTGTATAGTTTATTTTGGCAGCAGGTTGTAAAAACAGAGGAGGGCAACTCCTCGGGTCCTCTCCCACTATGGGAGCTTTTTTGGTCCTCACGATAAATCCTGCTTTCTCACTAAAAATAAAAAAAATTTAAAAAAGAGGAAAAGTCATAGCAAAGAGATAAAAGTTTATTACTAACTTCATTTTCAATGCACAGTTCACATTCTATTCTTCAAATAAGTTTTTGCTTAGGAAGTTAGAATAGCCCTATAGAATTTCATGGATATTCTGTTGGAGAGTGATCGATTACTTGAGATTTATGTAGGAGAGGTAGGTGCAGAACACAGCTCATGATAACCAACAAGTTAAGTTTTTTTCGTTATTCAGTCGTGACATGACTTGATGCTAGAAAGTAGTGGGACTTTTGGAAAAAAATGTAGTTAGAAGCATTTTAGAGATGAGATTGGTAAATCAACAATAAACCACAATGGAATTTGTATCTTCATGTATACAACTCAGCTTCAGACTTGAATGTTTAATTGAACAAGTACCTCAAAATCACTACCTTCCTCAAAGGAATATATCATCTTCCCCAAGAGAAGAAAAAAAGGTCTTTTCTCATAAATTACCTCTCAGTAAACTGGTTCTACTATCTCCCCTGTTGCCTCCCTCAGAAGTTCAGAGACTGCCCTCAATTCTATCGTCCATATCACGCCTTACATCCAAGCAATCACCAAATCTTAGAAAACAAACTACTTCCCCAGATCTTTGAGTTCTGCCCACTTGCCTTAATCCCTACAGCCTCTATTCAAATAAAGCCATGATGTCTCTTCTGGATTATAGCAGTGATTATTGTACTGGATTCCTCTTGCTATTCTAATTTCCTTCCACTAATCTGTTCTCCACACTGTAATTAGAGTGATCTTTTGAATGAAAATCTGATCCCTGATCGCCTGCTTAAAACTCTATGCTTTTTGAATGAAATGAAATCTTTTCATAAGGGCCTTCCTAACACAGTCCCACCTTCTTTTCCAGACTCATCTTTCACGACCACCACAAGCTTACACTACACTCAATGAACACTGCAAAGTTTCTAGGTCCTTGAATGTACTATGAGCTATATTTCACCATTGACAGTAGACCAGGATTTTATCTGTATTTCTATTATTTTAATAGTCTGTCATTTAGAAACATCTTTTTTATATCCGGTTTGATCCTGGCTGAATTGGGTGGAAGAACCCTAACATAAACCTGGTGAAAGGTCAGGCATGGTGGCTCACTCCAATACTTTGGGAGGTCAAGGCGGAAGGAATGGTTGAGGCCAGGAGTTTGAGACCAGACTAAGCAACAGAGGGGAACCTCATCTCCACAAAAAGTCAAAAAATTATCTGGGTGTTGTGGCACACACCTGCAGTTCCAACTACTCAGGAGGCTGAAGTGGAAAGAGTGCTTGAGCCCAGGAGGACGAGGCTCCGGTGAGCTGCTGTGGTTATGCCACTGCCCTACAGCCTGGGAGACAAAGTGAGACTCTGACTTGGAAAAAAAAAAAAAAAAAAGGCCAGACCTGGTGGCTCAAGCCTGTAATCCCAGCAATTTGGGAGGCCAAGGTGAGGGGATTGCCTGAACCCACGGGTTTGAGAACAGCCTGGGCAACTTGGTGAGACCCCATCTTCACAATGTCATAAAAATTAGCAGGGCATGGTAGCGCACGCCTGTAGTTCTGGCTACTTGGAAGGCTAAGGCGGGAGGATCACCCGAACCCAGCAGGTCGGGGCTGCAGTGACTGTGAAAGTGCCACTGCGCTCCAGCCTGGACAATGGAATGAGACTCCAACTGATTTTTATATTTTTGTGTCTATTACATACATATCATAGTGTTTCAACTGTGCAATCACAGTGTTTTTCTTAAGGAAAATATCAGAGCTAAAATATTAATGGTGTATCAGGAGAACTGATTGAAACGTCTCTTTGCTGAAACTATACAAACAACAAAATAGACATAGTAGCTGGAAACGAGTGGCACCCAACTTAACAAAGATTATAAAGAAGGTTCTAGATCTGAGTGAGCTGAGGTCTACTTGAAGGAGAACAGCAAGCATTTCTATTATAAAACTTTTTTTCTTTCCTTAGCTTAAAAATTATGTTTGTCTATTGCACGGAAGCAGAAATTATAGATAGACTAACTCAGTATCTATTCTAGCCTCCTCAAGTGTTCTGTGCTGCAGAAGCCAGAAAACGAAAAACTACATTTCCTAGATGGCTTTGTAGTTAAATTTCAGGATGATTTAGGTTCTGCCGATCATACACTTTTTTGTGGAATTTTAATGTGGAACAGTGGACAAATATGCATATAAACTTAGGCTAGCTACGTCTTATGTTCCCAGTCTCAGTTATATTTCTTTTGCTCCCACACTTATTTATATGTTATGTGCAATTTTGTAAGCCACCTTAAGAAGTTTCAAGAACATCCAATATTAAGCATGTACTTTTATAGAATTTTGAATTCTCTTAGGTTAGATACCATTATTTTAAAAGTTACTTCCAATAGCAGTATAAAAAATGTTTAAAATATTGGCTAGTCTGATGCATAGCAAAGTGCATCTCATGGTTGTTTTAATTTATATTTATCTAGTTCTTGGAGGTGTTGATCTATTTATTTATGCAGTTATTGCCAGTTATGAACCTTTTTTGGAAAATTGAATTTCATGTCTGCTATGTGTCCCAAATACAACAGCATTGACAGATGGGACCTTTAAGAGGAGATCAGGTTTTTAGAGCTTGGCCCTCATGAATACATTAATATTTTTATTGAGGGAGTAAGTTTATCAACTTTTTGAATTGTGTCTTCCTTAACAAATTATTGTCGCTATTGTTGTGTCATACTTTAACCTTCATACAAATGACATGTTTTGCACATGACCATTACACAACATATTAAGAGTATTTTGCATTTAACTGTGTATTTTTTACCAGTCAGATCTATTGTTTCATGTTTTCCTGTTACTAGTTAGCATCCTTTTCTTTTAGCTTGAAGTACTTTACCGTTTTTTTATAAGATGGGTCAGGTGGTGAAAATCTCCCTCAGCTTTTATTTGTCTGGAAGCATCTTTATGTCTCTTTCATTTCTGGAGGACATATTTGCCAGGTAAAGTATTCTTGATTGGAAGAGTTTTCCTTTAGCAATTTGAATATACCATCCCACTCTCTTCTGGTTTGTAAGGTCTTTTCCACTGAAAAGTCTGTTGCTGGTCTTATTGGAACTACCATGTCTGTGATACCTTTTTTTTTCTCTTGGTGCTTTTAGGATCCTCTCTTTGTTCTTGATATCTGAGAGTTTGATTCTAACATATCTTGATGTAGTCTTGCTTGGATTACATTTTATTGAAGACTTTTTATGTTTACCTGGATGTCTATGTCTTTACCCAAATTTGGAAAGGTTTTTGCTATTATTTCTTTTTTTTTTTTGAGTTGGAGTCTCACCCTGTCACCCAGGCTGGAGTGCAGTGGCATGCTCCCGGCCACCGCAGCCTCAACCTGCTGGGATCAGATGATCCTTCCGCCTCTATCTTCCAAGTAGCCGGAACTACAGGCACGCGCTACCACACCTGGTTAATTTTTTGATTTGTTGTAGAAACGAGGTCTTACCATGTTGCCCAGGCTGGTCTCGAACCTGTGGGCTCAGACAATCTTCTCGCTTCAACCTCCCAAAGTTCTGGGGTTACAGGCTTGAGCCACTGCGCCTGGCCTATTATTTCATTTAAAGTTTTCTGGCCCTCTGTTTCTCTCTTCTTTACTAACTCCTTTATTTGAATATTTGCTCTTGTGGTAATGTCCCACAGGTTCTTCTGCTTTGTTAATACCTTTTCATTATTTTTAAATTTTTTCTCTTCTGTGTATTTTCAAATAACTTGCATTTGAGTTCACAGATTTTTGTTTGTTTGCTTGTCCTGCTGGATCTATTCTACGATGAATATGCTCTATTACATTATTTTTGTTTTGTTCATTGTATTTTTTAGCTTCAAAATGTGTTTCAATTGAAAAATATATACTCGCTTGCTTAAATTTCTCTTGTTGGTAATTCATTGTTTTCCTGACCTTGTTGAATTGTTTTAATATGTGTTTTTTGAAGTTCACTCATCTTCCTTTAAATAATTATTTTGAATTCTTTGTCATGGAGTTGATACATCTCCATTTCTTTAAGGTGATTACGGGTGCTTTCTTTTTCCTTTTGGCGATGTTTCTCTGCTTGTTCTTGATCCTTGTGTCTGTGCATTGGTGTCTGCACATTTGAAAGGTGAGGAATGGTAAAAGAAAAACCTTAGACAAATTAAATTTAAGAGTTTATTGAGCAAAGGATGATTGTGGATCAGGAAGCCCTCAAACCAGAATAGGTTAAGGGAGGCTTCAGTGCTACCCTGTGGCCAAAGAAGATTTTTGAATAGAAAATGAAAAAATGACACACAGAAAGTGGAAAGGAGGTACGTGAGCAGCCAGATTGACTATGGCTTGCTGTTTGCCTCATCCGAAACCGGTTTGAACAGTTGGCCAATTCGATTGGCCAAAACTCAGTGATTGACACAAGAATAGGTTATATAGTTTGTTTACACCTCCAGTTAAGTTACAGTTCTCTGTGGAAACAGAAACCTTTAAAATAAGTGAAGAGGTCACTTTAGGCTAAACTTATTTAACAGGTCTTATTCCTGTCTTTGCATATGGACTTTGTTTGGAAAAGTCCTTCACTAGTTGGCCAGTCCAGAGTTTCTCAGCAGGACTTCTGGTATGTTCCATGGGATGACTTGCTGCTGGAATCCTCAGACAGGCCAGCTTGGTACTTCAAGCAGGCCAAGGGTAGACCTGTTGATTGGGTCCACAGGATGGTCCTAAAGCCACACTCCACAGGAACCAGTCTAAAGTGTGCGTCTGTAGGGGCTGACCTGGTGCTGATGTGGGTCTTGGGGCTGAGTCTTCACTGGTTATCATGGGGCCAGGGGCATGAGTCTACATGAGCTCCCCTGGAGCCTGGTTCTACAAGGGTAGTCCTGCAACTTCAGTCCACAAGAGCTGTCTGGCACTGGGGTCTCCTGGGTAGTCCTGAACCCTGGGCGCACTGATTCTGCATTCACTGTGACTGGTCTGGAACCTCGAGTTATCCTAGTGCTGGGGCAAGGCTGAAGCCTAGGCCTCTCTGGCCCAACCTGGCTCTTCACTGGTCTGGAATCTGAGGTGGGCCTGGAACCTGGGGCCACGGGAACTGGCCTAGAGGCTGGGTCCATGGATGTCAACCCGATGACTAGCACTGTGGGGGCTGGCCTGATATTGTGGTGGGCCTAAAGCCTAGGGCTGCTAGGGTAGGCCTGACCCTGGTGTGAACTTAGAGACTGAATCTGTGGGATCCTCCTGAAGCCTGGGGTCACAAATGCTGTCCTAGGTCCAGAATCTGTAGGAGCTAGCCTGGTGCTGGGGTGGGCCTGAAGCCTAGAGACATTGGAACCAGCCCAGTGGTGGGGCCCATCTAAATGGACCTGGCAGTGAGGTGGTTCCAGAGACTGAGTTTTCTGGGAGGGTCTAGAGACTGGAGCTGTATTACCCAGCCTTGTGCTGGAATTGACCTAGAGGCTCAGTCTGACAGTACTTGGAACAACAGGGGACTGCCAGCGTCTGGGTTTTACTGGTACAGGCCCAGTGCTGGTCTGAGACAAAGTCCTGTGCTCACTCCTCCGTCCGTTCTCTAAGCAGAGGGCATCTTTCTGCATGCTGAGCTGCCTGGGGTTGACAGAGGAATGATACAAGTAATGGAAGACTCTACTTACTACTCTCTTCAATGTGTCTTTTCTTATTTCTGTGCTACATTCAAGTGCTGTAACCCCTCACCTGGTTTCCTTAGTTTTTTTGAAAGTATTGTCAAGCATGAATGGGTATTTAAATTGATGTTTTTGCAGGCGGCAATCACTGCAAAGTCCTGTTCCACCATCTTACTGAAATCTGGCTTACCATGTATTTATATTCTTCTATATTAAAATTATGTTATTATAAAATCTATACAATACTTCAGCTCGCTCTTGAAAACAATGTCTTCACAAAAGGTGAAATTGAAAAGAATGAGATAAGGATTGAACAAATAACATTTGATTTATGAACACACAAAAATTTATGTTATTAAGAACATTCTAAATGCTTACTTTTTAAATGTCTTGCTATTTGTGATGCTTTCATTTAATAATTTTGTAATAGCCCAAGGCACCACATATATTTATTGCCATGTTTACCATCAACAACTGAGGGTATACAACTGTATTTGGAATGATCTTCTCGATAATTAAAAAATCTGGGGGCTGACTTTTTAGCCAGTTCTACTTAGAATCTCATGATGTGTGTAATGTGCCTGACTGTGAGGTTGTCCTAGAAGGAATGTATCAGTTATGCCATTTTTTTCTCCTTTGCTTACATTTGCAAAATAATATTATTTGCAGTTATGGTTTTTTTCTAGCAGAAATCCTTTAACCTTCTTGTTCACTTAAATAGCCAGAGAATCCTCTGAGAATAAACAAACTGCAATGCGTAGCAATATGCTACATCTGAAAAAACCCATGGGTTATCATCATCAAACTTCTCTGTGTTAAAGAACTGACATTCACTCTGACATTAACACCTGGTTGAATTATGAGTCGATTAATATTCAAAATACGAGTGAAGATTAATATTATCTAATTGTGGAGGTAAAAAGTACGTGTAGGTAAAAATCCTCTAATAGTTTTTCCACCCCAATGGTGCTAATCATTTTGGACAATCCCAGATGAGAACACCTCACTTTGTAGACCAACAATATTTTTTTTAATGACTTAGCTGAAGGCATATGAAGCACAGCTATTAAATTTACAGATGACACAAAATAGAAGGGACAATTAATATGCTGGATAAAGTTTTTATTAAGTTCAAGTCCAAGCACAAAACTTCTCAAGATGATAGAAAATGCAAGGGTAAAAGTAGAATCTTCCAGGTACTGATGGTTCAGTCTTAATGATATTGAATATATAAGTAAAGGAGAAGATTGCTCAGAAAGGGATTCATCTGAGCTGTTGGGTGAGAGATCAAATTAGTAAATACCTGGAATGAGAGACATTCTTATGGATATTGAGATACTGAGCATTTAGGAGATGGATACCATTGTAATGTGTATTACATATTTAGCCCGTTTTGCTATATGAGTAGGAGTCATTCACAGTGGTTTGTACATCTAAGTTTATGTATTCAATGATGGTTGTAAGCTTGATGATATAATCAAATTGCCTTGAGCTCAGGTCTTACCCAAGTTCTCGAGCCTCCTTTCCCCAGGCACAACTTTTTCTTTCTTTCTAAAGACCTGAAGACTCTTTTTCTAAAAAGAGTTGAAATTGCTCATGCTGGGAAAAACAAAAAAGTGAGGAAACACAGTATGGCCTTAAAATATGTGAAAGACTGTAGGGTAGAAAAGAATTATGTATAACATAAACATTTTTGGAGAGTAGAACTCAAGCAATGAGAGCAAATTATTCTTTAAGCAAACATAAGGGAAATAAGTTTTTCTAATACCTATGAAACTACCTAAAAAAATACTGCCCTGTTCTGTCTTGTCAGGTGAGAAGTGTTCAAGCAGGGAGAATGGTAACTTGATCATAGAATTGATATAATGATGTACTCCATAGTGTGTGGGATGGGATAAATGTACTTATCATTAAGAGATTTTCCTGCTATAAAATTCTGTGGTCCTACAAACCAACTTATACTTGAGAAAAACTTTATTTTTGTATTGGTCTTCTAGAAGCCCTCATTAATTTGTTACATGTTTGAAAGATAAAGAAAAAATTTTAAGTATATTACCATACATATTAAGTATTTTTTTATTTAATAGCATATACATAATTTAAGGCAAATGTTTTATTTTGCTGGTTTGAATGTTCCATTTCCCCTACCTCCTTAATAAACCTGCATATATCTATTTTTGTTGTTGTTGGTTTATGTTCAACCGACACAAACATAAATAAAACAAATAATTTTTAAAAATAAAATATTTTAAGGGTGGCTGTTTTATATTAAATAAAACTTGGAAAAAAAGGTCAAAAGTAAAAGCTTGTTTTATCTAAAATCACACCAAAAATAATTTTGTTATAATTATATGCCTATCTTGCTTATGCATCTTTATAAAATATAGAAACAAAATTTAGTAAATTTCACTTAAAACATACTTACTGATGGTGGTTTATTAAAGTATCAATATAGTCTTTTAATTGCAAAGTTATATAATTATACTTTACGAAATTGAGAACAGAAATACATCATGACATCTGAAAAAAAAAGATGTGTTTTCTTGAATAGATACTTTGGACAGATTGCTTCATTTTTTATATTTATTTTACTTCTAATATGGTCTGTGTCTTTACAAAGTAGAGTTTGAAACATTACTGAGTTCCACACATGAGTTAAACCTGAGTATTGGTAAATATTTTCTGATTGCAAAGAACATACTAAATATTTCTGAAAATGGACTTCCTTGCAGTTCTATTTGTATGTATAGTTAATCTACATTATCAGTATAAACAAACTTTCTTAAAAAAACAAATGATATATGAAAATTCAACCTGTAAGATGTTGATGAACTGAATTTACCTTAATATTCAGAACACAATTTCCCATTAAAATTTTAAAGCATATTTTTAAAATATATCCTCTACACTGAAAAAAGCCACATTACTAAGTACAAAGTTTTCAGTTCAGTGAAAATCTACAAAGTATACATTAAATATACAATTGCTAGAGAAAGAGGCTCAACATTTTGTTTTCTATGAATCTTTTTCCCTCTGAGAGTTAATTCCTGTGTAATGAGATGTTACCACAGCCAAATTCTTCAGAATCTGCTTTCCTCAAATCATAAAATGACCTTTAGAAAGCAATTTATTAAGTGTGTAGATAGTTTAGTCACCCCTCCCCAGTAAGTTCTGTTTTCTGCTAAATATAGGATTATATACTAACCTCTCAAGATCTTACCTACCATTAGTATCAACTACCAATGGCATCACTGAAAAATTAGTTTTTGGCATATTCACTTCTTTTTATTCTGCAAGCAAGCGGCAAGTTTTTAGTAGCAGACCTTTGTTCTTGTTCTATGGGAATGTTTGTGTTTCAAGAAGGTTTCTATTTCAAGAATGTTTATATTCTCTTCTAGGTACTATTTGTTTGGTT
Organism: Tarsius wallacei; assembly: GCA_963574415.1. Classification (NCBI taxonomy): domain Eukaryota; kingdom Metazoa; phylum Chordata; class Mammalia; order Primates; family Tarsiidae; genus Tarsius; species Tarsius wallacei. Next base: position 1,935 of record CAUYQG010048861.1, on the reverse strand, counting down.
ACTGTCAGCTTTTCTTTCTCAATAACTATATTGCATATTTGATCTGAAAGCCTTCTTGTTTTATCAATTTTTTTTCAAGTTGGAAAAATTCAGACTCAATAATTAAATTTGGCAGACTCATTGTGCTAGCAATTTACTATTTAATCATAGTAACAATTTTGTGTTTATTTTTATTTTTCATGTCATTAATGATTAAATGTATTAATGTACCATGACAGTCATTAATTTGCTAATCTATAATATTTTGCTAAACAACCTATATCATTAGTAAGTTTTATCTCACATAAGAAAAGTCAATTTTGACTTTAATATATTTTGCACATTTATCTTTAAAAGGATAAGGAAAACTTTAAAAAATATATTATAAATCTAGGAAGACTGACTAAAAAAAAGCACTTTACATTCAGATTCTTTCTCTCTCTCAATCTCTCTCTCTGAATCAGGGTCTCACTCTGTTGTCCAGGTTGGAGTATGCGGGTACCCCATAATAATATATAATACAATCATGGCTCATAATAATAATGCATAATACTATCATGGCTCATCTCAGTCGCAAATTCAATTCCTGGGCTCAAGCAATCCTCCTGTTTCAGCCTCCTGAGTAGCTGGACTACAGGTGTGTGCCACCATGCCTGATTAAATTTTGTTTTTTAGAAACAATGCCTCACTATGCTGCCCAGGCTTGCCTTGAACTCCTGGGCTCAAGTAATCCTCCCACTTCAGATTACAGGTATAAGCCACTACACCCAGCCAATTCTCATTAGTTTCTTAGACACTTTTCTTAAAAGTAGAAAAGATAAACTTATTTTTCTGTGAGAAAAAAAGAGTACATTTAGGGTTAAAAATTTAAAGCCAATTTCTGCAATTCTTTTGGTAGGGACAGTATTATCTCTTCTTAAAATGAGAGAAGAGGATGTCAAGATCTGAAGAGTTAGACTGTTTTTCTTCAAATACAGGAGAATTGTTGCCTTTTAGGCTGCAACTGACACTGGAATTTTTAGTAAGCCCTAATCAATCATAACTCTTGAAAGCAGCTATTACAATATGATATGAAAGTCAGACTGTGTGACATGAACTTTCCAAAAACCAGTGCTGACAGCAGCTCTAAGGGCACTCATTTTCTTCCTCTTTGCTTGAAGAAAGAAGAGGAAGAATGTGAATGCTTCCAAATTTCAAAATGTTACTTTTACCTATAAATAATCTGAATGAATAGAATCAGTATTTTATAAGCAGGAACATTTGTAAACTGAATGGGTGTACTCAAAACAGATACAACATAAAGGCTGACAGACATTGACAAATAAAAAAAATAGTTAACATGACCCTTTCTTTTAAAGAAATCCACTTAGACTAATAGCTTTAAATATATGTCAATAAATAAAGTTTTACAGAATCATGTATCATGAAGTTCACAGATGTTGGGTCAATTTAAAGTTCATTTTGGTTAAGGTGGGTACAGTATATGCTTGTGAATTTTCTAGTCATTAATCAAGGAAGATACTCATACTACTTAAAATTTGAAGAATGGAGATGGTTTGGCCCAGGTGTTTATATGTTCAATAAATAACCATAGAATTCTTTACACCAATAATAAACAAACAGAAACCCAAATAAAAAGCACAATGCCATTCACAATAGCCACAAAAAAAAAATGAAATACCTTGGCATCTCCCTAACCAGAGACATGAAAGACCTTTACAACGAAAAGTACAAAACACTGCTGAAAAAAATCAAAGATGACACAAACAAATGGAAAAATATCCCATGCTCACGGATCAGAAGAATCAACACTGTGAAGATGTCCATCCTCCCAAAGGCAATCTACAGATTCAATGCAATACCCATCAAATTACCAGCAACATTCTTCTCAGACCTAGAAAAAACAACACAGGAATTCATATGGAAACACAAACGACCAAGAATAGCCAGAACAAT
>CAUYQG010048859.1:0-18914 GCA_963574415.1 Tarsius wallacei | reverse complement strand
TTTGAGTTGGAGTCTCACTCTATCACACAGACTGGAGTGCAGTGGCACGCTCCCGGCCACCACAGCCTCGACCTGCTGGGCTCTGGCGATCCTTCCACCTCCATCTTCCAAGTAGCTGGAACTACAGGCACACGCTACCACGCCGGCTAATTTTTTATTTCTTGTAGAGGAGGTCTCGCCAAGCTGCCCGGGTGGGTCTCAAACCCACGGGCTCAGGCAATCCACTCGCCTCGGCCTCCCAAAGTGTTGGGATTACGGCTGAGCCTTCGAGCCCGGCCAGCTCCTATCTTTAAGGAGAGCCAGAGGGTGGCAGGTGGAGAGTGAGTGAGCAAGGTACTGGTGACAGATGCCAGCGACGCCACAGGGATACAGGTGTGGATGTGGCCCACTTTGGGCTGTGACTGTGGGGGAAGCGGGGAGGGGATGGGCTAGAAGAATGCTCGGCTGGAGAAAGAGGTAGGGTGTCAACTGAGGCAGGGAGTGGGGGTGGGGAGAGAGGGCTAGAGAAGGAGGGGGCTTGGAGCCTTTAGGGGAGCTAGGAGGGAGCGGCAGGAGGTTGGGTGGAGAAGGCCCTGGGGGCTTGGGAATGAACCTTGCCAGTGTGGGTGAGATGGGTGGCAGGGAAAGGCCACTCCACGCCTCTGGGACCTCCGGTCATCAGATTCACCCCCAGCTGTAGGCAGCCCCAGAGGAGAGGCCACCACCCTGGAGCCCCCATCCTGTCTTGTCTACCTGGCTCTGCAGCCCCTTTAAGTCCCAGCTCAGGTGCAGGTAGTCCCACCAGGGCAGGGTCAGCCTATCCAGCTGCACCTGGGTTGTGAGGGGCGGGGCCAGGGTCCTGGCTGCACCTGACCTGTGGCTTGGGGCAGGGCTGAGGAGCCAGAGGCAGGTGGCTTCAGCCCTGTGCTCTCCCCTCTGGACCCTTTTGAGCCGTTAGCTTGCTCAGGATCAGTAGAACAGGCCCCTTTAGCACTCCCAGGGCCAGCAACTCAGGGGAAGCAGCAAGGAAAATAGATCATTTCCTCACCTGACACTGGTGGGAAGGCCCTGGTCACTCTTTTCTCGAGATTCCGGATCCCCACATGGGGGGTGGGTCTCATGTGGTCCTCATATGGGTGCTGCATCATAATCTTGGGTCCCTCAGCCTCAGGTTCATCTGCCCTCCCAGAAGGGTCTGTGCTTTAGGAGACTTGCAAAAAGTGGGCAACGCCCACCACCAAAGAGCTAGCAGCACCAAGCATGGGACTCCAGGCACCTGCAGAGGAGCTGGTGAGTAGGGAAGCCGCTCTGAACAATGCATGGCTGGAGAAGTGAGCCTCCACCTCCGGAGCTCCTCGCCCTGCTTCCCCCACCACATCCCTGTTTCTCCCCGACAGAAAAGAGATGAAAACTCAACTTCTTTGAGGATTTATTGGGTCCAGGGGGCCCTAGCCAGTGCTTAGCTGGAGGCTGGCTGTCTTGCCCCCCAGCATCGCCCCGGAAGCCCCTGCACCAGGGGTGGGCTGGCCAGATAATCTGTCCTGAGGTGTCCAGCTACTGAGTACTGCGTTCTCCCTGAGTGTCTACTGCCGTGGGATGACCTGGCCAGGCAACTGGGGGTCCCAGGTGCCCAGTTTGCCATGTGATCTTGGGCATACTCCTTGCCCTCCCTGAGCCTCAGTCTCCTCATCCTTCATGGGAGGATGTAACTTTCTTGCCAAAAGACAGCACTGAACCCACCCGGGGTCCACTCCCCCTCAGCATCACAGATTCCAGGGAAGTAGTCGGAGTTCAGGTTCAGCCTCTGTCTGTGACTCGCTGCAGCCGCTGTTCCTTGAAGCCTTTGTCTCTAAGCTTCCATCTAGCTCAAACCCACTCAGGTACCAGTGCCTTGGATCCCGAGGAGCCAGGCACCCACAAGCTCTGGCAGGAGTGGTACAAAGCAGGAGTAGGCCAATGCACAGGCCACGTACTAGGGTGAGGTTAAGAGGAGCTGGGCTTCCCCAATGACGGGTAGAGCTTGCGCAGGCTGGAGTCCAGCAGGAAGTCCACCGACCTAGGGAGGGTGAGGATGAGAGAGGTGAAAAGGTGGTCAAAGGGTGCTGACTAGGGAACAGGAACAGGTGACTAGGGCTAGGGAAAGGGACTCCCAGATACAGGATACAAATGCCATCCAGGTGGAGACCCATCCTTATCCTGCTTCTCCCACCTTGGGCTACTGGGGAAAGCCAGAATCAAACCCCCAGAATAGCAGCCATCTTCCTCTTCATTCAGTTGGGAGAAACTGAAGCACAAAGAGGGTAAAGGACTCTCTTGGAGCCTCGAGGTCAGTTATGTTCCCATGGCAAAAGACTGACCCCATCTCTGGTTCCAAGACCAGGCCAATGAGAAAAGGAAAAGCGGCTCAAGGGTGGGCCCCAGTCTGGGATAGACCAATGACAGCCTCCTTTGGGAGTCTTGTCACTGTTAAAAAGTCAGGATGGAGAGTAGTGCAGCAGGCTGGGGAGACCCAGACCCCAATGATATCATTTGAGTAACCAGATCCAGCCATGCCCAAAAGCAACAAAACCCTGGACTTTTATTCCTATTTTATTTCGCCATTCTATTTGAGTTAGGCTTCTGTCACCAACACCTCCCCACGCCCACCCCCTCCAGGGTGCCCCCCACTCCTGCCTGCCTCTGGCCTTTTAGTAACACTAGAATTTCTTTCTGGGAATTTGCTTGACCCATACCCTCAAGGCAGCTCTCTTGCTTTCTCGCTAAAGTACCTGCCACATCATATAACAAGGATACAGACTGTCCTTTCTACCTCAGACCTGAGTGCCAGCCCTGCCTCTGCTGTTGTTCTGTGCAAAGTGGGCACACTCCACGCTTCTAGAGCCTAACTCTACCCACAGAGGCCAGGAGGGTACCCACCTGTCAATGGGGTGGATAATGATGGGGATGGTCAACAGCCCAAGCGCAGTGGTGGTCCACCTGCGGACAGCCAGAGGCCAGCGGGTGGCAGTGCCCAGGACATAGAGAGAGGCAGCACACACACGGTTGATAGTGAAGCCTGGAATGGCCACAGAGGCCAGAGCTTGCCATACAAAGGTGTCCACTACAGCCACGGTCACCCTTGTGCTGCGGCCTGCTTCAGGGCTTGACACCTGGTGGGCACAGAGACACTTAATTCAGTTGAGACAGAGGCAGGAAATCTTGTGACAAGAAGCATGAGTCTGCCCAGGGAAGGGCAAGTGGCCAGTAGGGAAGGTGTTGGGACAGAGGGAGCTGCCCTCGTGTTGAGCTCTAGACTGTACCACATTCAGGGTTGGGGTGGGGGTGCACTATGCTACAAATAGGACCGAAGTATGGGGCTGCACCAGGCAAGCTGTGGGAACGGGACTGTCCCATGAGACTTTATCACATGCAAGGCTGCAGACTGCACCATAAGGAAAGTGGGCTGGGCTGGGGATGGAAAGCAGGCTAACACTCACCTCTCCCGCCTTCTTGCCTTTGTCAATGGCATCTGCCAGCACGTAGGAGCTGGCCACACCATAGCTCAGCCACACCACAGCAGCTGGCACCAGGGAGCGGAAAGCCTCCCCCACCTCATTGGCATAGCCTGTGGAGAAGGGATAGGAGGTGCTGGAGCAGGCTGGTTCTAATCCTAGCCTGCTAAGCAGCAGCTGGGTGAACTTAGGCGAATGCCCCTGGACACTAGGGCCACTGAGGGAAAGCTGAGCACAGTCACCATTATTATTGCCTACAGTTACATTTCCTAACCCTGGCCTAAGAGTATCTGCACTAATGAAGTGACAGCAGCCAGAGAGTCTGATCAAAGACACTAGCCATGTGCCAGGTCTTTCTGTTCCTTCCCTCATTCTGCCCTTACAACCATCACCCAATGGGAGTGGTTCTCACGTTCATTCCTTTTTGCAGAGGAGGAAACTGTGGCTCAGATAGAGCCAGTGAGTGGCAGGGCCAAAGTGGCGGTCCTGACGCGCACCCCACAGCTAGCTAGAGTGCATGCCAGAGAGGGCTGCCCGCTCACCCGGTTGGACCTTCCACCAGTGTGACCTTGGGCAAGTCCCTAGCCCGCTCTGAGCCCAGTGTCCAGCCCAAGCAGAATGAGAACTAAGGTCCTCCCGCCTCCTCCAGGCCCCGGGCTGGCGTCCGGCGACCGCTGCTTCTCCCCTGCGGGGAGCGGCGAGAAGGGAAGGGGGAGGACGGAGAGGGGTCGCCGCGCCGGTGGCCCGCGCTCACCTAGGTATCGCACCCACGTGTCCCGGTAGAGGTCGCGCTCGGTGCCCCGCGGCCGCGGCTCCGGCATGACTCTCCCGCCGCGGCCTCAGCCACTGCAGCCGGCACTGCCTCCGCTGCCGCCTCCGCCTCCACTAGCCCTCGGGTCGGTCGGGCCAGGACCCGCCGAAGGTCCCAGCTGAAGGACAGGTCAGGCCATCTCCGCCGGCAGGGAGCGTCTGCAAATTCCACCGCGCACCGAAGCCCCTCTCCCAGGCTCGGGTTTTACAGATTTGATTCTTCACGTTTTCTCTGAGCCGTTGGCGCGAACCTCTCCGAGGCCTGAGTGTAGTTTTTTGAGCCAAGGAGGCTGCACATTAAATCGGGAGATGCTACCCTTCATAGCTGTGTGACTTCGGGCAAGAGTCTACTTCTCTGAGCTCACTTTATTCATTTGTAAAATGAGGGATACGATAGTGTGCACTCCCTGGGAGTTGCAAGGATTCATTATAATTCGTCGTCTATTGAGTTTACCGCCAGCCAGGACATTCGCTAAGGACTCTAGGAGGCTTCCCTCCCGCCAGCCTGGGATCCTGTTTTATGGTGAGGAAATAGAGGCACAGAGAAGGTGGGTCACTTTGGCAGGGCACACAGCTGCTAAGTGGTGAAGCTGGGATTTGAATCCAGACGGTGTGGCTCCATATCCCACGCTCTTAATATGAGCTCAGTCAATGAGGCTGGAGGAGTGAACGGTGAGCACCCTGGAGATGTGGGTGCCTGGACTCTGAAGTCCCTTCTCAGCAGGCGCCCTTGTTTATCCAGCACTCAGACCTCATTGGCTCACTATGACCCCAGACTGAGCCTTTTGGTGGCCGATGTTGAATGAATGAGGAATGCATGAATTCGTGCATGCATGAATGAATGAATCAGGGAAAGGAGACAGGGTTAGTGTACAATACTTTAGGAAATGAGCAGAACAGAATGAGGGGACTTGGGGGTCAGTGATTACAACTGTTAGAAACCCCCTGTTGAACCTCAGAATATCCATGTGAGCAGTGCTGCACTTCGCTAAAACCGAATCCTTTGAAAACTGAATCTTTTGATGGTATCAGCGAGGCAAGGCCGCGGCAATTGGAGCTAGGTAGTCCTGAGTTCAAATCCCAGTTGGTGGCCTATTAGCTGTTAGCCTCCCTGAGCCTCAGTTCCCACGTCTGTAAAAAATGAGAGTGGCCAATATTTACCAGCGCTTCCGCGTACAGGTTCTCTTCTAACACTTTGCACTTATTTCCTTTAATCTTTGTAAAAATCCACAACTGTAAGCACAGGTTTTTCGCGTGGTGCCTTGTAGCCCTCATTAAGAATTCACTCTGGCCGGGCGCGATGTAATCCCAGCACCTTGGGAGGCAGAGGCGAGAGGACTGCCTGATCCCAGGGGTTCGAGACCAGCCTGGGCAACGTGGCGAGACTTCGTCTCTACAATAAATCAAAAAATTAGCCGGGCGTGGTGGCGCGTGCCTGTAGTTCCAGCTACTTGGAAGGCTGAGGGGAAGGATCGCCTGAGCCCAGCAGGTCGAGGCTACGGTGGCCGTGAGCGTGCCACTGCACTCCCGCCTGGGGGACAGAGTGGGACTCCTACTCAAAAAAAAGGAATTAGCTATTATCATCAAATAAGGACAGGGAAAGTAGACACAATTGCCTCCCTATTGAGGCCCCGTTTTCAGTCCTAGGCGCCTCTGTCATCGTAGGGCCCTGTGGGGCAGTTCGATCAACGGTTACCTCAAGGGGAACTGGACTCGTGGGTAAGGGGGGCGGAGCCAATCCTCAGTCCCTGAAACACCAGCCGTGCTGGCGCGGAATTGGGAGACGCTCCCTAAAGCCACGTGATCGCCGCTCCTCGCTTCCCTCCCACTCTGGGCCCACCGCAGGCTTGGCGAGCGCTGGCTGGGACTCGCTTGGCGCGCGCGAACGGCAGAGCACGTACTCGGCAGCCAAGTAGGGCGGGGCCTACGCCCTCACCGTGAAGGCGGCCAGGCGGACCCTTAGTGCCCTGAGCAAAGATGGCGGAAGAACACCCGCCGGCTGGGCCAATCAGTAGGCAAACTAGCTGTTGGCCCCGTGAGAAAGCTCAGAAGACGGGACCGCAGCAGAGGGTTTTTGCGCATGCGCCCCGCTTTTTCTTGCGAAGCCGCTGCTGGGCTCCTGAGCCGCAGTATCGTTTGGGCTCTGAGTAAGAGATAGTGAGGAAGCGAGCGGTGGGGATCGAATTCCACTCCTGCGCACAGAATGTTGCTTTATTCATTGGTTAATTTTCCTAAAGCGTTGTAAACCAAGGCCGGGATATCCTCCTGAGCGGTCCGGCTGAGGCCCGTGCGGCCTTGGCACTTGGGTCTTCGCTAACTCTGCCCTTGCCCCGCGCTCCCTCAGCTTCGCAAAACGAGCTTCTCAGCCTGGGTTTTACGAGAATGGAGCCCCCGCGAGGCCTGGGGCCGTCTTCCCGTGTTCAACGCAGCCCAGGACCCGGGGTTCGTTCGCAGGGCATGTGTTGTGGTTTCGAGGCTGGCTGTGGCCGCCCCCAGCCCCTGGTTCTGCGAGATGCTGGCCCTACCTTTGGCCTCCTGCCTGGCCAACCTCCTGGCCTGGCTCTGCCGACAGGCACTAGGAACCCGCTGCACCCGTTCTATGCCTCCCACGGAGATGGGACTGCCAAGGCCTCGCTCTGGTCAGCCAGGAAGCAGGTTGGCGGGCCTCGTGGGAGACTTAGACTGGGAAATACCCTGAGTGCCACTGCCTCTTGATCCTGCTTATCATTTTTGTTTGGGGCGCTCAAATGGAAGATTACTTGGTGAGAGGCCGGTAGCACTGAAAAGAGGACTGGAAGACTCCCCCCCCCCCCCCTTAGGGCTCTCTCCCTGGCCCTTCCCAGAACTGTGATCCCTGGAGGTAATTTCCCTTGTGCTTTGTTTCCATTGTAGAACAGTGGGTGAGTACCAGAAGTCCCAGGAAACTCTGAGTCACTAACAATCATTAGTAATTAAAGAGGCAGGCAGTGGGGCCCAGGAGTTGCTGGATGGAGTTCTGTAGGTGAGAGAGAGGCCTGCCTGTCTACCCCTGAGTGGGAAGATATGTGCTGACTCAGGGCACCTCCTGAGACATGCAAAAAGCCATAGCCCAGGCTCAGTGATAAAAGGTTTGGAAGACTCCGACCCCCACCATAACCCTAGCAACTAGCTACCTTGCTACTCCTCATTGTGATTTAAACTTACATGTTCATTTGGGAGCAAGTTCCTCCCCTGCATCTGACTTCCCTGAAGTGTTAGGTCTCAATCCTTCCCCCCTTTTCTAATTTCTTCCCTCCCTATCTTAACTGTCATTAGACAAATGAAGTTGGCACACTTTATAGATAGAGCCTATCACAGTGGCCAGCCCAGGGGACTCCTTGGTAACTTGCGGCAAGGAGACCCCACTCCAGCCACTCTTCTTAATTCTGAAATGAAAGCACCCCAGATCCAGCCCGAGGTCTTTCCTTCAGCCCAGTTTCATTGGGCTGCAGGGATGTGGGGAAATGACCACTACATGGCGTAGAAATTGGCAGGGAGACACCCAGGGGGCCAGGCCTGCTATAGGAGGAGGCATTATTTGGGGGTGACTGCCCCCAGTTGTTTCATCTTCTCTTCTGAGGCTTTGTCTGGAAGCAGGACCTCCACAGTGAAACTGACCTTCTTGGCATGAAGGAAACTGTAGGTGTTGTCAAACCGCAGGACATCTGAGGGGAGGCAGAAACCAGACATTCAGGCAGTTTGACAAAGCGCTTGGGAACAGCAATTTTTGTTGATTTTTATTGACTGAGCAAGGCAGAATGTTAGGTAGTGGGGATGAAGGTAGCAAAAGCAATGGTCCTTGGCCTTTTGAAACTTAATCTAGCTAGGCTGACAAAACGTTCACAGAGAGAAGAAATATGAGGCAGAGCATGCCAAGTGCCAGATGAGTGACAGAGACAATCACATCTGGAACAGTTTGGAAAAAGAGGGCCTGGCAGACCGAAATCATGTAATGCCTCTAGAGGGATGGAAAACATTTGGTAGGATAACAGATGTGTTAACAGGGTTTCCTCTGAGAAAAGTTTTTTGGAGGAATTAGAGCTTGAACTGGGCTTTAAAAGAGAGGAGTAGATTTAGTAACAGGTATAGTCGTAATAGTAGTAACAATGGCTATTTATGTGTCAAAATAGTGGGTTGGTAACCTATATATGTTATCTCTTCTCACAACTGAGTTCAGCATTAGTCTTATTACAGTTGATTAAAAAGTAAGTCATGTGACATACACAGTGAGGAAATGATGGAACTAGAATTTCCCTCTGGTCCACATCATCAATATTGCTGCCTTTGTTAGTTTATCCCACAGAAATATAAATGGACAAGGATGCTCATTGCATCCCTGTTTGTAATAATAAAAGATTGGGAAAACACAAGTGTTCATTAAAGAAGAATTGCTTAATTTCATATTATAATTCATATTATACATGTGACAGAATACTATTCTGATATAAAAAGTAAGAGGTTTGCCCCCACAGACCTGACTGAAGAAACTACGCAATATATCCTGAGGCCAAAAAAGTTGCAGAAGTCTGCAAGTAGTTTGTAATATTTTTGTTAACATATACATAAAAAAGCTTTTTTGACTTTAAGCCCTGGTCTACTTACATTCCCCAGTTCTCTTTGATGATACCACTCAGCTACGTGTCCTAAAGGGAAGGTTTTCTCAAATCCTGTGATGAGTTTTACAGTTTCAGAATTTTTTAAAACATTCACTGAATGACAGACATAATTCCTGTGAATGTATACATGTGTGTGTGCCCTGTTTATTATGGAAACATGTAATGCCTCTAGAGGGATGGAAAACATTTGGTAGGATAACAGATGTGTTAACAGGGTTTCCTCTGAAAAGAGAAAATAGGCATGCAGCGGGCCTATTTTCCAAGCCTTGGCAAAGAAACAGACTGCTTTTAATCCTGTTTCTTTGGGAAGTTGTTCCATTTCAGCTAAACACCCCTTCAAGAGAATTGAGTGTGAAAACACAAACACTAGCTCTGCCCTGTCCTTATCCTCGTCTTTTCTCACTTTTCCCAGCGAGAAAAAAACAAAACAAAAACCCTGTATTTAATCCAAAGACTTAGCCTTTTCCTGACTCTGGATAAAATGCATAGTTTAGACCAAGGGTAGACATAACACCCACTCTCTCTTCATGGTGTAAAGCATTAGTCACCTATTTTCTCTGAGGTCTTTCAGAACCAATAATTCCCCCAGAAAGAGTGAAGCGTCCTCTCTGCCCTGGATGACAGAGGCTTAGCAACCAGAGTCATCCATGCTGGAGGAGAGGTTCTTTGAGTTCCTTGGACCAAGAACCAGGATCAAGATGGCTCTGCCTAGCAAGATATTTGGCTTAAGAAGCAAGGAAGGGGCAGAGTGCCCCGTTCATTTTGACACTAATTGTGTACTCACAGACTGATAGAGTCCCCAGAGATCATTCAGGCTAAGACTCCCTAACTGTTGTTGGGTAACTCGCCCCCTTGAGAACATAATGAAAGCACACAATCTCAGATTCTCTGGAACCCATCATAGATTCTCTAGGGCAAGTGGCTCCCAAGGGAAAAGGCACTGTTCTGAAGGGGGACAGGGAGGTAGGTATAATCTTACCCTCTCATTTATGTATTGGGAAAATATACATTCTAAATTAGCTTCCTTTATTTCTTTTATATTAGATATATTGATCTTTATGTATGTAGGTGGGTTATATTATCTATAAATTTCATTGCAGAATAGTAAAAGGGACATTAGACACTATTCGCCATAAAAGGGAAGTTCTTGGTCTTAGGATTTGGAACCACTGCTCTGGGGGTTCCCAGATTAAGGTTTCCTGCTCTAGTCTACTCCCCTCATTTTAAGAAGGAGGCAAGCCAAATCTTACTATTTAGAGATACTTGCTCAAAACCCTGGGAGAGTTAGTGGCAAGCTGGACTCAGAACACAGGCCTTCTGGTGCCTGGCCAGGCTCTCTCTTTTCACTGCAGCATTGCCCAGCAGTGCTTTTTAACTTTCCTATGGTGTTTCTGGTCTTCTGGACCACACTGTGCACTGCTGGTAGACAAAGTCCAGATCTTTCTGTCTGCGTCTTCATTCCTTGTCTAGTATTATGTATTCGGTAGGTCCTCAGCAAATATCAGGTAAGATAACAAAAGTGAAATAAATTCAAATGTTGGTCCTCCTCTCAGTAATTTAGTACACTTGGACAAGGACCAAAGAAGCCTAGGGAGAGTTAATGTACTCTTGCCATTGAAGGCTGGCACAGAGTTTTAATTTCTTCACTGGGTGACTATGTTTCACTTTGCAGAGGGGTGCCTGGTTCTCCAAGGGCATCACCCGCCCCCAGGTGAGCTTGTACCTAACACTGGGTTCTCTTTGGGCTCAGGTCTAACCTGAGTCATGGCCCCAGGCAATAGCTGATCCCACTCCATTGTCTGTACACCTGGGAAGGGGAAATGGATGCTGGGGCCTGACTCTGCTCATCCTAGAAATGGGTAAGAAGCAGATCCCAGTCAGGACCCTACAGGCAGGTAAAGGTTCCTGTTGGGAATGTATCCCAGAGGAACTAACGTAAATTTGGGATTTGTAAGCCTAAACCTGATTATGTTAAAAGGTTCATGGTCCCTTCTCAGGCTGTGTCCTTCAGATACTAAAGAGAAGATGAAGGGGTAATGGGAAATGCTGGAAAATGGGCTAGGCTCTTCTACTGGCTCCAGACCTTGGATAAACAACTTCCTTGATCTGGGACTCCACACTCTCCTCTGACAGCATCAAGGACAGTCTATGGCCAAGAGGTCCTGGACTCTAGGGTTCTCTGGTGTCTTCTGTCTTTTTGTGTCTACACAAGCTACTTTGTGGGAGAGGTAACATCCCTTTTGTATAACTCAGCTTCATCCATTAAAAAAAGAAATTCAAGCTTGTGTGTATGAAGTACTTTATCCTCTGTGGGGGTGACATTGTCTAGGATGGTGTTAAGCTTTGTTCTCGGTGAAGCACAGAATATACGCCTTCTCCCACAGGAGACGCCTGCTCGCTACCAAGAATACTCCCCCTCCCCAGGGAGCTATGGCACCACAGAGCATCTGTGAGGAGGGGGCGTTAGAGACTGAAGGTTGCCTGGGATGTGAGGGAGGTAGTAGAATCTCAGCTTGGGTGATGGTGTGGACAAGCACAGAAGCCATCATATCTGTGGGCCTTGCTCAGATCTCCTGGTGGCACTGCCATGGAAATGGGGCACAGGGCTTCTCCTGTCTCCTAGCATTAGCTCCAGAATGGCCCCTCTCCCCTAGGCCTTGCTCTAATAATAATGGTGACTACAGAGTATTGAAAGCTTACAACATGCCAGGCATGATGATAAGTGCCTCACAAGCCTTATCACATTTAATCACCAGGTATCCCTGTGAGATCCTCAGTGTAGCCATCAGGAAACTGAAGCTTAGGAAAGCTACATCACTTGCCTAAGGCCACGCAGCTAGCCAGTAGTCAAGTCCAACTCAGGTCTGATGATAACGCCCTTGCTCTCAACTGATTTTTCCATTGGCTGTGACAGGAAACTGGAGATTTGAGAGTGTGAGTGTGTGTGTGTGTGTGTGTGTGTATTTTCTGCTTATAAATGTAGTACACAGTCCTTGTTAAAATATATTTGCAGGAATAGTGTACAAATGAGCATCCTACCATTCCACAGATAACCATTCTGCAGATAACCAGATCCTACCATTCCACAAGAATTATTTTCTGTGTACTCATTTTTTTTTAACCAAAGTGAGTATATATCATACATGCTATGTTTTATGTGTATTTGTTTAACACATAGACATCTACGTACTCTAATGGGTATATAATATTCTGTTGTATGAATGGACTATAACTTATTTAACAAGACCTTATTATGGCCAGTTGGTTATTGCCAGTTTTCCAGGCTGCTAGAAAGATTTTTGCTCCTATGTTTTTGTTTATGCGTGTAAATATTTATGTAGGGTAAATTTCCAGAAGTACCATTGCTGAGTCAAAGGGAATTTTCATTGATATTGCAAAGTTAAGTAAGCTAAAACACCTTTTCAGATGTCTGTTTGCCACTCTTACTCTTCTTGTGTAAACTGCCTGTTCATATTCGGTGTCCATTCTTTGGTAAACCTGGAGATGACTGAAGCTCGCTCAGAGGGGTCATGACTGAACTTTTCAGCACTTCGCCCTATGATCCTTGCCCTCCCAGCCAGGTCTGCCTCTCTGGCCTTTGGGAAGGAGCATCCCCAAGAAATGTCTGGCCAGTCATAGACCCAGTTAGACCAGGACCAGAAAGCAGATGTGCTGAACCCCTGTGGTCTACCTAGGATTGTGACTCACCTGGAAGTATCAGGTCAGAGTTCCAACCCACCATTAATCATATGAATCACAGTGAGCAAGTCACTTCACCTCTCCAAGGCTCGGTTTCTTCATCTATGCAAGAAGAGGTTGAACTGATGAAGTTCCACTTCTAGTTCTAGCACTCTGAGAGCCAAAACTCCATGGAGGAAGAGGAGCTTCGCAAGCAGAAAGCTGGACAGGGGCTTCAGGCATTGCCAAGGCAGAGATACTTACAGATGCCAGGTTCACTGCAGGTGAGGGTCCCATCTTCAGGGACAAGGTGGGAGTTGTACCTCTGGTTGGGCAGCACCTCTGTCATCTCCCCCGCCCGCTGCCTCTCTCCCATCTTGGTCTTCAGGAAAATCCCAAAACCAACATCTCCTCCATCTGACATAAATTGCCACCTGCAGGGGACATGACCCATTTAGTCAAAATTCTGTCTGGGTTCCTTCTTAGGGGTCCCGGCACCAGGGCTTCTCCTACCCCAGCCCACTCACCAGCACCCACAGATGAAAGACTCAGGTCTCCTGGAAAGGCCCAGGCCCCTACCTGAGGACGCAGCCAGGGAAGAGGATTTCATACTCCACTTGGTGGGAGGAGCCCCGGGAAATGTGCACGCTGTGTTCATACTGCTGTTTCACCTGGTCTCGCACATAATGCTTCTTGGGGATGTCACCCCCATAGTTGATCTAGAAGCAGAGCATAGAGTGAGCTGGAATGTGCATTTGAACCAGGTTTCCCTATTCACCTCCAGCCCCTGGTGGACCTTACCTTGGATTTGCACTTGGGGTTTCCATCAGGGTCAGTCATGGTGCCCCCATACTCCACAGGCACCTGTTCAGGGCTGATATGTTTCAGTAAAACCTCCTTCCAGTTTGCTGGCAGAAGAGGGAAGGAGAAAGATGTGTCTTACCACTAGGTGAGATTTCACCATAACCCTAGTGTTATACACTAATGAGGCAGGAAAAAACCCACCTGCCTCAGCCTCCCCACTCCACCCCAAATACTGGCATTAGAGCACATGACACATGCCTCATCCTACTGGAGGCTCAGGAGGAGCCATCATCCAGAGGATGGACCTGTCCCAGACCAGGAGTCACGAGACCTGAGTTCCTGTCTTCATTGCATCTGACCAGCTGAGTGATCGCAGGCACATCACTTCATTCTGAGCCTAGTTCCTCCTGTCCCACAGGGTTATGGTGGGAGTGAAATGAACTGAGTACTTGAGAGAGCTTTGTAAACTGTAAAGTGCCCTACATGCATAAGAGTATATTATCACTCCAGGGAGGTGATGCAAACATTGAGTTACAAGCAAGAGGGGCACAAAGAAAGACGGGAAGGGCAATCCATGCAGGCAGAGCCACATGTGAATTGGGCAGGAAGGCCCAAGTCGACATACCCTGTCCTGGTCAGACTGAACTCTGTGAGGGCGGAACCACGTGTGTCCTTTTCCCCACTTTCTCCTGTACCTAATCATGACTTAATAAGTGAATGCGTCACTATAGAGTAACCCCCTTAGATGGGTTCGTTTGGCTTTACCCCTGCCACAATTTCACTTCTGCTCCTATTGTTTTCTGCCAATGATTTGGCTCATTTTAAAAAATGTATAACCAAGTCCTTTTCTGACTAGGTGAGTCTGACTCCAGCTGTTGCCAAGAACCACTTCACCGATCCAAGTTTGTAAGCAAATATCAGCCAAGTACAATATTTTGATACTGAAAACCTTTCCATGCTTACTATATAGACCACATATAGGCAGGGGCTGCAAGCTTGGGGCATAAGCCAGTGTCCTCTGTGCTGTGCTGGCTGGAAACCTAAAGAGATTGATCAGGGTCTGCCAGCCCTCAGATTTTTAAGGACCAGAGACCATGCAACTCCTGGGAACACAGCATATATGGTCTTGGGTTGATTTCATCTGTACTGCTAAGCTCCAGTGACCAGCCCTGAATGAATCTCTCCCTCTCTTTCCCCCCAACCCCACTGAAGATCCTGTACCTTTCCAGCCTGAGGCAGGTTTAGTTGAAAGAGTTTTAGGGGTGGGCAGGGGAACAGACTGAACCTCCCACACAGCTCTGCTGCCAGGAAACCAAACCATCTCATGCACATGGTGGGTGGTAGCGGCAGAAAAACCAAAAATCATAAAATCCTTTTGCCCAGATTTTATATTTCTTCCCCCAGTTCAGCTGGAGAGTTTGGATAATGCCCAGAGGACTCTTCCCATCTTACAGAGAGAGTAACCGAGGCAACAACAGACAGAACTTGTTGCTGCCAGAGCTAGGTGTCCTATCCTTTCCTGGTGACTTCACTCCACTCCCTGGCACACGTCTGGGAAATCTTTTTTTTTTTTAGTTGAAGTCTCACTCTCACCCAGGCTGGAGTGCAGTGGCATGCTCACGGCCACCTCAGCATCGACCTGCTGGGCTCTGGTGATCCTTCCATCTCAGCCTCCCAAGTAGCTGGAACTACAGGTATGCACCACCATGCCCAGCTAATTTTTTAATTTATGGTAGAGACAAGGTCTCACCAAGTTGCCCAGGCTGGTCTCAAACCCCTGGACTCAGGCAATCCTCTCGCCTCGGCCTCCCAAATTGCTGGGATTACAGGTTTGAGCCACCACACCTGGTCTTTTTTTTTTTTTTTTTTTTTTGAGTTGAGGTGTTACTGGGTTGCCCAGGCTGAAGTACAGTGGCATGATCATTACAATCACAGCTCACAGCAGCCTCGACCTCCTGAGCTCAGGTGATCCTTCCAACCTCAGCAACCCAAGTAGCTGGGACTGTAGGTGCATGCCAGCATGCCTAACTAATTTTTCCACTATGTTGTCCAGGCTGGTCTTGAACTCCTAGGCATAAGCAACCCACTCGCCTTGGCTTCCCAAAGTGCTGGGATTATAGGCGTGAGCAGCCGTGCCTGGCCAGATCGTTACTTTTAATGTGTCACCTAAGGGTGAATATTCAGAAACCAAAAACCCTGTTATTTACCCCCAAGTTCAGCGCCATAGGTGGCATCCGTGAGCCTGTCCCTATCTACCTTTCTAGCCCTTTCTCACCACTCCACTTTATGCTCCAATAAAACGGAACTCCCGCCTGTCCCTGGCTGGCTTGATTCCTGTGTGTCCTCCTTGATGGGTTTGGTGTCACACTTTCCCTTGTGCCCTGAAGTTCTCCCTACTTCCCTGCATATTCAATCCCTGTTGGCCTATTTCTCTGCCAATCTCATTAATTACTACTTCTCAGTCTCCCTGGTGGGCTCCTCTTTCTCTGCTTACTCTTGAACTTGGCCACTCCCCAGGGTTCAGCCTCTGTTCTTTTGTGGCAGTCTTGTCTACTGTCAAGGTTTTAGCTGCTGCCTTTATCTGATAATTCCCAAGTCTCCAGATTGGAGTTTCCTCCTAAGTTTCAGACTCAAGTATTCCTGACATCTGTATCTCTCACAAATGCCTCAAACTCAGCTTCAAGCTTATTCAATCTTATTATTCTAGTTGTGTTCCCTGGTTGAAGAACTGTATCACCGTCTATTCATGCCAGACACTAGGGAATCATTCTAGATTTCTCTTTCTCCCTTACTTCCTATATCAGTCAATTGAGTTCTGCTGCTTTACTTCCTAAATAAGTATAAATCCATCTCTTTTTTTTTTTGGTAGAGACAAGGTCTTGCTATGTTACCTAGGTTGCTCTTGACCTCCTGGCCTCAAGCAATTCTCCTACCTCAGCCTCCCAAAGTGCTGGGATAACAGGCATGAGCCACTGTACCTGGTCCTTCTCCCTTCTATCCCTGTTGCTACTGCTGTGGTTCAGGCTTGCAACCCCTCTTGTATGGACTGTGGCAACGGTACGCAAACTGGTGTTTGTCCTTCACAATCTTGCCAGCACAGCGTCTTCAATTAAAACCCGACCGTGGTACTTCCCTGCCGAAAACTCTTCTTTGGTTCCCAGTGGCCAGTAGAGTCATGTCCCAGCTACTCAACACAGCGCCCTGGGTTCTCTGTGCTCTGCCTCCTGGTTCTGCCCTCTCTAGCCCCTTCTCCTGCCACTCCTGCCTTGTTTTCCCTGATAACAACCCATGCTATGCTGTGTGAGGAGGTTGTTGTTCAATCTGCTCTTTCTGCCAAGCAGCGTCCCGCCTTGTTCCGTCTGGCTGACTCTTACCCATCCCACAGTATGCACTTAGGGTAGGCATCACACCTCCTCCCTAGTTCAGCAGGGTGAGTGCCGCTGCTTGTTTCTGGGCACTTTGCGGTTCTGCTTTCCTTACATTTACCATAGTGTGGTGATAGACAGCTGTGTGTGTCTCCCTTTCCAGGAGGCCAAGAGATGTTCAAAAGACTCTGTCTTCTTCATCTTTGTGGTTTGGGCACTTAGTTCTGAGCCTGGCACATGCTTGTCAGATGAAACCAGAGCTAGTTGCCCAGAACTGAATGAACCCTTTCCCTTGTGCCCTCCGTGGCACCTTCAGTGTGCCTTTTCTGGTCTGTATCAGAGCTTTCCCTCTCTAGGTCTCTGTCTCTTAATATACTGTAAGCTCCTTGAAGGCAAGGACTGGGGTTTCATCATTTCTAAATCGACAGTGATGAGCCAAGTACTTGCTTCTAGAGTGTCAGAGAAAGAGTTCTTATGAAAATAGGAAGGAAGGCCCCAGCTTTATCCCAGTTTGTTCCTGGGTCCCACTGCTGCCAAACCAGCAGAGGAAGTCTTAACCATGGAGGCTGTGGTCACACCTCTAAAGTCAGACCCAGTCTGGCCACAGACCATCCTGTGGAGTTGAGACTACTTTGAACCACTCACCTCCCAGGACCATGATCTTCTTCCGAGTATCCTCACTCAGGAAGGGTTTGATAAGATTATAGGCCACAGGAAACAGCTTAGGGGCTGGAACAAAGACCAGGTGATATGAGGCTGGATACAGGGATCATAGCTCACCACAGCCTCAAACTCCTGAGCTCAAGCGACGCTCCTACCTAAGCCTCCCAAGTAGCTAGGACTACAGGCACGTGACACCATGCTCAGCTGATGTTTTAAAATATATTTTGTAGAGACAGGACTCGCTATATTGCCCAGGCTGGTCTCAATCTCCTGGCCTCAAGTGATCCTCCTACTTCAGCCTCCCAAAGCACTAGATTTACAGGCATGAGCCACCATGCCCCAGCAGGAGGCAGTCTTCAGAACATGTCCTTAGACCCCTCCTTTGGCTCACTCTGCTTTAGTCTCCTTAATCTGCCCCTATAATATTTTTGGCCCCTCTTTACCATTTGGCTTTGTCACAGGAAATTCCCAACTTACCTTTAACAACAAAAAGACGCTTCAGTGTTTCAGGATAATTTTCCTCAAACATGCAGAGAAACTGTGGAAACAAAATCACTCTGATTCCAGCAGACTCAGACTTCTGTGCTAGGGAGAGAGGCCCTGCTTCCTCCAGGCTAGAATCTGCCCCCATCGCCTTATCCACCCCACAGGGCAGCCTAGCAACAGGGGAGCCTACTCCTCCTCCCTAACCCTGCCACTCACCTCTCCATAGGCTTCCACAGCAGGCTTCCAGAGATGCTTGAGGCCAAGTCCCTCACAGTCATAAATCAAGGTGATGGTCTCTATCTTCTTCCCCAACTGCAGGAAATAGAGCAAGAAGTCACATCAGGCTGCCCCACCCAGAAGCCCACCCTGGTTCAGGGCAAATGCTGACTGCACCGTGCACCCAGAGCAACCAGAGTTGGTCTAGGCTGGGCCTAGGGTTTTCCAAATCAAATTAATCACCCCAGGCCGGAATTGTGACCTAGGCGAGTCACTCTTCCTGCCTAAGTCTCTGTGTTCTCATCCAGTAAATGACTGGGTAGCTCTAGATTACATCTGAGTCCCTTCTGTTCTGCAGTCTGGCCTGGTGGCCTCCCTCTTCCTCTGAGTCACTGTGAGCTCTGTGTGCAATACTTGTGCAGTCATGTATCGCTCAGGGACAGAGCCTATCCAAGGGTGCATCCATGTCTAATGCTTCCCGCATCCCAGCCCCCCAGGGTCTCTGCACATGCTAGAGAGTAAACATCTCTCTCAACATTTGTGGATGACATTGTTGGAATGTTCCCAAACTTCATCACACCATTTCACTGGATCTTTACAACCACTGAAAGGAAGGAAAGAAAGACCACGGTGGCAGCTCTAGCTTGTTCTTCAGTGTTTTTCTCAGAGCATCAGCTGCCCTTATCTTTTATGAATACAGAGGCCAGCCATGATGGCTCACACCTATAATCCCAGGACTTTGGTAGGACAAGGTGGGAGAATTACTTGAGCCCAGGAGTTCAAGACCA
>CAUYQG010048857.1:0-14427 GCA_963574415.1 Tarsius wallacei | reverse complement strand
ACTCCCTTAATGGCCAACACGCCTTCACATTATCCCAGTTTGTTATTTTGCTACTGGAAGACATGTGCAAGATGTTTTGATCTGAGTGAATTGAGAATTTAGCTCTTAATTCTCTTTCACAAAATTAGGAAAGGACCATTTTGGGATGATCTATATGCCATAGTACTCAGTCATTGATTTCTAGATCATGGATAAAAGCAATTGGATCTTGAGAAAAAAGGGATGGCTTTTGCTCTTTGTTTTAAGATACTAACAGAATACTTCAATAGCTTTTATATAAATAAATATCAAAATCAAGCATGTTTACCTGGCATAACCTCAGATGTACATCTTATTAAAATTATATTGGGTTTTTGACTCCAGGGTACATCAAGCACCGGGTATCTCTTGCAGGTTCAAAGACTTATTTGTCATTGTAATCACACTGAGCAGCTTATTCAGTCGGTTATTAAATATAATTTTAGAAAATGGGTTTTAGAGACCTAATTTTAGGAAGAGTAATAACAACTCCTTTCAGATCTTATTGTAAAACCACTTTCTATCATTAGAGGAAAGAAGAAGTGGACATTTAGATTTTTAAAAAATGATATCCATCTCCTGTACTTCACTGAATGCTTGCAATTTTTGATTGTGACACTGTAAGACGATGTGAGGTTGTTTTGACTTGCTTAAAAGCAATTGAAATAAAAAATAAGTTCATAATAACTCACTGCAATTTTTATCTCTTCCTGCATCCTTGCTATAGGACTCAAATATTGCTGACAGATTTCGTGGAGAAACTGCCGTATTGCCTAAAATGCCTATTTACTTTAGTGATCTCCTGAGCATAATAAAAGTTGAGTTTCATCTAACAACTGTGAATTGTAGTAAAAATCTGGCAATCACTCTTCCCTCAAGGTCTGGCTGAAGGGCTAATGTAAGGTGAACAAGCAGTAAGGTTTCATGCTTTAAAAATGTAGAACGATGGCTAATACGAAACACATTAGAATAAGAGCCAAGATTCACTGAGCACGTACTGTGTGACTCAGAGCTTTTACATGTATAGTTTTTTGTCAGGAAACAAATTGGCCTTATCAAAAATAGGCAACTGTCTAGGTTTTGATCATTTAAAACAGATTTTGAGCCTATTTGGTTAGCACCTATCCTAAAATTGAATTTTTACGGAAAAGATTTGCCAGGTCTGTATGCAAGGAAGCCCAGATCTAATTTCCAATTTTTTTCCAATTTTCATATAAAATATACTGTTTAAGTCATTTTGCAGAGCAATTCTAGTTTTTTTTTTTATCTTTCTGACCTTCGCAATGCAGATATCTATTGGCAACATAAAGTTTCAAACAGTACATCTGCAGCCAAAGAAAACCGAACCACTTTGCACTGAAGTTTTCAAAAATATAAAGCTCTAATTAGAAGCAAGCAATACCACCACCGGACAGACAGGTCACGACACTGCGTTCACAGGATGCATCCCCCACTCACTGTAGTAGGCCCTAAGTCCTACCCCTAAATTTTAATACTTTCGGTTCCATATACGTTGTAACCTTCTCTATAGGTTGCTAAATTCTGGGTATTCTGCGAGGAAGTTGGGATAAAAGTCTGTGCACTCTTTGCCACCTTCATTCTCTTCGCTTCTGCCCTGGACTTGTAACAGAACTCTATCAAAGCCACCAGCATTGCCAAGCCCAAGCCGCCAACCAGAATGTAGAAGACGCCTGCTACGTTGCTTAGGCTCAAGGCACTCGTCTTGTCCTAGGGGGGCATAAAGACACTTCAGTTAACTGTGGAAATGTCACATCCAAAAGGTAAACGAACACATGAAATCCAAAAAGCCAATGAAAGTAAATGCTCAATTTAACCTGAAATTATGTATACATCACTGATACAGATTTATGGATTTAAGCATAAAGCTTATAGCTCTTGGGAGAAGTGAAACTATGATGATTACCAATACATTGTATGCATTTACAGTCAATAAAATCGGTAACATTCTGCCATTGTTAAATGTGCAATGAAAACCACTGTACTTAGCCATATGTAATAAACATTTGTATATTTACGTAGGGTGGCAGAAATGGGTTTATTATTGTTGAGTTTGGAAATGACATGTTTAAAATCAAATTATTTAAGAAAGGGGACCTCTTTTGGCTTTTGTTTCTATTAACTTTTAATATTTGCAATTTCTTTTGAATAAACAGAACTCAATATTTCCTACCTGAGGAACTACGGGTCTTTAATCAAATAGTTTCACATCTTTTTCATAATTATTTTACCAAATATATGCAAATAATGTGCTAAGGTACAGATTTGTTCCTTCAATTATATTTATAAGGGAAAATCTTATGAAAATGTCACTTTTGCATATTATATACTATTTAGAAATAATTATATATGCATAACTCTTAGGTAAGTTTTTTAAAGATAACTTTTAAAAATGCATAAGCTATTGTAGTCAATTGAGAATAATTTATATTTGGACACATTTATAATTATTTTTATTGATTTAAAAATAAAGTTTCATTCCCACTTAAAAGTGTTTAATAAATTAATAGTTTAGATTCTGCAGAGCTTCATTATACATATTATCTCATAATAAATCCAGAATGATTGGAAGATATTAAAATTTTAATAATTCAATTTTTTAATAAACTGTAAATATGTTTACTATATACTTTTATTCCAAGAAGCATTTTGGTAGACTACCTGAAGAGTGCCCTGTGGCATTCTTCTTCTCAGCAGTATGTTTTATGCAAAATGCAATTCAGACCCTTAAATAATTTTAATAGCCAAATGTTTAATTCAAAAGATGCACTATATACCCTGTCAATGAAGTCATGATATCACCTTACCGGGCCAAAAATTTTAGGGTAACTTCATTTTTAAAATAGTCACTCATCAAGTATTTATGCTTCTCTGACTTTACATCAGAACTGTAGATAACTATTTCATTATCTGGCCAAGCTTGTTTCATTCCACTCTGGTTCAGAGGCAGACAGAAGTGAGTATAACATAGGAAGAAGGCCTGAAAAGGAATCCAATAACCTTGCTTTGTCTCCTTCTCAAATTCATTGAAACTCTCCTATTTAAAACAGTCACTTGTGTAACATCTTGGAATAATCAATAATTTGTTTTCTTTCTTGAAGATTCAGAAAAAAATAAAAAAGCATTCCAAGAATCTTCAACGATGGCTTTCAGGCATAGTTACTTTTAAAAAAAGAGAATTTGTGAAGGTATTTAGATTCACTGATAAACTTATTATTATTTTTTAGAATAAAAATGTAACTTTTTACACAACATTCATTTGCACTCAACAGAATTATGCCTATAGGTTCCTGCATTGTTTTAAAAAAGAACTTATTATGAAGAGATCTTAGAACTTGATATCATTCCTAAACATTGATTCATTAAAATTATTTCAATGGGGGAATAGAATCGAAAGATTCAGTCTGTTTCTCTGTCAGCTCAAAAATATAATAGAGCCTCTTCAAACTAAAGTGGAATGCTTGGCAATATGGTGACAAAAGACAGCGTCTGAATAAACATTATTTTACTATTTAGAATCTCCTTTTTTCTGGATAACCACTGGTCAATGTCCCCCTTCCTGTTTCGAGAATACATCAATTCTTGAAAAATGATTTCATGGTCTTTGCCTCCGAAACAAACAAACGAAACCCTAACCAAGAAACACTAATTTTTAAATCAGTGGTACGTAAGTTTGAGGCTAATATAAGGAATTTTATTATTTTACAGATTTTAGCAGTTAATTTAAGTTTATTTAAAAGCCTTAAAATTGGGGAGCAGTCTGCAATTTCCTGGAAAGACAGTCCCTGCGGCTGAGATTTATGACGTTAGCTTTTAATTTAGGCAGTGGCTGAGTGTATAGAGAAATGCTCGGTTTTTATGGTTTCCATGTGATTTTTGACAATTGCTCCCATTTATTGCTTTGTGAACACAAGAGGAGGCCCCGAACTGCAGCGACTGACCTTGCTTCCAGAGTCCTTGGGTCCACATTCACCTTTATCGTACCACCATTTGTTTTTCAGCTTGTCTAAGACGCCTGCCTCACTGAGTTTCAAAACGGCAAGGTTTACAGGAGTTCTTCACGTGGAAAATAACATAAATAACATTATATATGTTATTTTATGTTATTCAAGTAAAACTACATTAGAATCGCATGGCAAAGTGACAGAGCAGAGGCCACAGTAGGTGCTATGTCTCGTACCGAAGGCCCAGGTTTAGACTAAGACATAAAACTGGGGCCTGCTCCATCGCTTTAGGTAACAGGCGCATACTGCTAGGGAGAATTTTTAAATAAGATGTATGCAATTACTGTGAATCCAAAACTATTGGCCTTGGTTGGGTTCCTCGAACACTTAAAATTTTCCCCGCATGAACATGGAGGTCATTCGAAATCCAGAAGCTGCTTTTTCTTTTTTTTTTCCTTTCAAAATTAAGGAAGTGACTGCAGGTTGACAGACAGACAAATAGAAACTGGATAGGACTGATTTCATTTCTTACATGCCTTTTATTCAGTGCATGGGATCTGACTTTATGCTATACAAGTATGCCTCTAGGATCCATCATTAAATGGACTCCTTATCTGCTTTCATTCAAGACCTAATTGAAACAGTGTCACATAGGACCAACTTATACAGAGGAGTGTCCTCATAAGACAAGTATGTAAATCATATTAGAGTATACGCCCATGCCCATGCTGGTATTTTCCTTCTGAATCCTTTAAATAATACCATCAGAAGCAATTTCATCTATCTTGCATCTATCGTGTTAATATACTTCAAGGACAAGTTGGAGTGACTATAATATATTCCCCAAATTCTTACCAACAAATAAAAGACAGCTTTGAGGTCATTGTCATTAGAGGGATGTGAACCAGCAACTCCAAGGATCTTTTGTCATTGTTTTTGTGGTTGGTTGGTTTTTTAAAATTTCCTTTTGCTTTTAGAAACAATAGAAAACAGACTTGTCGCATTCCTTTGGACATGTCTAAGGCGGACACAGTCATGTTGTCTGGCTGTGTTGCCTAATGCCTCACTTCTAGAAAGTGGTGAGTGGAGCAACATGGCATGCATTTATTTGTTCAGGAGGGGATTCATTTCACAGACCTATCTACACGAGTAGGAAATGCATTAATGGCAATGGTGATAATGATAGCTAACTTTGACTGAACACTGTTAAAGCATTGTACATGTTTACTGCTATCATGCACATTTTATAAACAAGGAAATCAAGGCACAGAGAGCTTCACACATCTACCTGCATAGCTGGGCAATAACTTAAGCAGGATTTTTGCAATAGTCTGACTTCATAGCTTGTGCAGTTAAAAGTATGCATAACAGAAGACTCAGACAATGAGGTTTCTGGTTAAATTAAAACCTATTTTTTGTACTATTAGTTTTGGAAAAAATTCTGAAATAAGAGTTTTTCTTTTTGTTTATGTGGTTTGTGAATACAATTCAAATCTTGTACCAGTGTTAAAATATCTTACTATGGCCCGGGTTAATTGTTCCATTTAATAAGTCATATATGCATTTGTCATGATCTTAGAATATTATATATTTCTTGAATTAAATCTGACATGAGCATAATTGAATACTTCCTACTAAAAGCTGAGTTTGGGTGTGGGGTGAAAGGTAGATTATGGTTAATTGAGGTGTTTGCCTTACTTAGTCACAGATAATCTAGGTTTGAGTATCTATACCTGATCTCTCTCACCTCCATTTATAAAGTGATTGTCACAAAACCACACGTGGGGGTTGATTCTTGCGCTGTGAACCCCTTGAGAGCAGAAGTCACACCTCATCTATCTTTGTGAAACAGTATTTTCCAGAGCAGGTGCTCTAGAAAGTAGCAATGTTTAAATTATTTTGAATCCAGAGCAAGATTTTTCATTGAACTGCTACTCTGAGGGTTTTGGGGTCCCTGGGTTAGCTCCCCTTAAGCCTTTTTAACATGTGTAGGTAAATTATATTAGCCTATATTGCAGTTCTTGAATGGGGTGGGCTGGGAGGAGAAGGACTTGGTGCCAGAAAAAGAAGGAAAATGAAAGCTGAGTCTCCTTTAAGTGTCTTCTAGAAGGGACAGTTGAAGGCAAAATTGTGAATTTGATGAAGACTGCCTTTGGCTTATCTCTCTCCCTTCTTAAGGTGTTTTTTCCCCCCATCCCTCTCCTTCTTTGCTCTGGCCTCTTTATCCCGTCTGCTGTTTCACTCCAGTGGCCTGGTTTCAGAAGGTAAGATTAGATTAGTATTTTGAATATAAAATATTTATCATTAACTATACTTAATTGTCAACTGGTAGAAGATCAGAACAAGAAATTCATTGCTGGGAGAGTCTTTCTCTAAGGACTAGCTTGCCTTAGAGGTTTTTGTTTACCACACATTTTTTTTTCTTTCCACGTTTTCTTACTTAGGAATACACATGCTCTATACTAATTCATTTATTCTTATATTGTTTTTCATGGCAGTGGTGGAGGGAAGTAGGTCATTTGTAAGTATAACAGACATTAAAATCAGGAATGGGCTGTGTTTTTCAACGTGCCAAATTAAATACCAGAAATTATGTGATCAAATATAACTTATAGAGAAAACATTACTCGATAATCATATCTACAAAATGATTTTTATATGAATATCCATATCCATGAATGTGCATATATTATATATAAAGAGAATAAAGTATAAAATAATCAGAAAAATAGTTTTGTAACCATTATGTACTATGGGTGATTGATGGTTACAGGAATTGCCAAGATTTCTAACTAGAATCAGGATTGAACAACTCGCATTAAAAACTGACGTAAAATTCTGGGTATGGTTTGGGCTTAGACTAAACCATACTAGGTTAATGAAAGTGAAAAATACATTTTCCACATTGTAAACAATGTTTTAAAACTAGTTCACTGTCGATTAGTGAATTTCTTGTATTTGAATTTTATTTTTTTTAAGAGACAGAACCTCCCACTGTCACCTATGCTAGGGTATAGTGGTGCAATCATAGCTAGCTGCAGCCTCCAATTTCTGGGCTCAAGTAATCCTCCTGCCACAGCCTCCCGAAGTAGCCAGGACCAGGACTACAGCTATACACCACCATGCTTGACTAATTTCTGTTATCTTATTTACAAGAATGTGTCTGAATTTCTTAAGATCATAAAAAAGGACCACATTGCAATAACATTAAACTGTCAGAGGATCACATTTTCAAATGAAAAACCTTGTATCTCCCCAATCATGTGTTTCTGCTTTAATTTATTTCATTTAATATGCAAGAGTCTGTTCTTCAGATCTTTCGTGAAATTTTTACGTTTTCATATGAAGTCTCTTGGCCAAGGACTGCCATGATCAGAACTTCATGGCACTGGAATGACTGTCAGGTGAATAAGGAATGCTGATTACAGTGTGGGTTGGAGTGTGACAGGGAAGCAGCCACAGGGACTCTAAATAGGTCTGTTATTGGTTATATTGAATCATAAGCTCCTTGAGGGAAAGGGCAGTGGTCATTCCCTTTTCTACACAGGTACTGGCCTGTGGCCTCGTGAAAACAAGTTTAATAATATGCTGCTGGATAGAAGGCTGGCGATGTCTCCACCGGTCACAATCCTGTGAGTGACGGGTGAGTCAACTCTCTCCTCTTGGGAATCTTTTCATGTGTGGTACAAGTTTCCACTTCCCCTCCCTCATTAGATGAATCACTGTTAGGAAAGTCAGTTTTCTTCTACCAAGATTCCATCACTGACAGTTAGGTAAGTTGGAATTTCATTACGTGTGCTGAGCTCTGTGAATTTTTTTGCTCCCACACTGAATTGGTTGCATCTGTCTCTGCTCAAGTCTTCACAGCCAGCTGCATTCCTGGATTCTCTTTCTCCTTGTTTTACCACTTTGGTTAAAGATCAGGCCAAATGCGAGGGGCAAAGTAAGTTTATATAGAAGCTCAGTCACCTGAGGAAGGTACAAAATGAAAATGAAAAAAATGGCTACCTTGGAGTAATTTACTTTGATCTAAGTTAGGTCAGGCCTTTTAAAATGCCCTCTCTTAGCCGGGCTCGGTGGCTCAGCCTGTAATCCGCGCTTTGGGAGCCTGAGGTGAGTGGATTGCCTGAGCCCGCGGGTTCGAGACCCGCCTGGGCAACTTGGTGAGACCTCATCTCTACAATAAATCAAACATTAGCCGGGCGCCTGTAGTTCCAGCTACTTGGAAGGCTGAGGCGGAAGGATCGCCGTAGCCCAGCAGGTTGAGGCTGCGGTGGCTGGGAGCGGCCACTGCACTCTAGTCTGGGTGACAGAGTGAGACTCCAACTCAAAAAAATAAATAAAATGCCCTCTCATTACCAATTCAGAGTAGGGTATTATTAATATTTCCATTGCTGTAATCTATTTTCTGGGAGATACACCTCACACCAATGTGTGATTTTTTTTCAAGCCTGCTTGATTTTTTAAAAGTATAAACACAAAATTACTGAGGAAAAATAGAACATAGTATCATTTCATTTTGGAAGAACATTTTATGTTAATTTTTTATAACATGTTCTACTACTTGTCAAAATTTGAAATAATGTTCATTTTAAATTTTGTAGTTCGTGTTTAGTGAAAGCAATGTACTGTATAACTGTAAGAACAAGCAGTTTGATTTTGGAAACTGCAAAGTTAGATTCACATTTCTTTTGGATGGTAAATATTTACTGAATGTCCATTATGTACCAAACAATGTGTTGGGTAGAAGCCGATGAAATCTGACTCAGTTGTCCAGTCCATTTAAATAAAGTAATTTATGTTATGTAGACATTTCTAATATATTTACATTTGTTACGCTTTCTTGCTTTTCTTTAGAAAGAGTATTTAATGTACACTAAAATGGGACTTCATGATTTATATTTATAGAAAATTTTATCCGTAAAGCAGTGCTGTACTTCCTTTTTATTTGTAATAAAAATGAAAATGTGCAAACAAAACTTCTCTAATGGATTAGAATATCTGTTTTTCTTTTCTCTGGTGCTTTAATAAGACATTTTCTGGCATTTTAATTTTCATGGAAGAATGCTAAATTATTAGTGTGAACTTGAATAATTTTGTTGAATTATTAGTGTAGACTTGAATAATTTTCTCTGCATCTCTCTATATATACCATATATATAATATTCCATATATAATGATATATACTGAGATATATATGTATGCTTAAGGGAACTAGCAGACAATTTCAGACAAGGTGGGGCTCTAAAATATAAAACAAGTTAATATTTCTTAAGATGGCGCCTTCAATGGAGGCCAAGTTTATCCTTCCACCTTCTCCAATAAGGCTGATTATTAGATGAGACTATATAAGGGAGCGCAATTTGAAAAGTTCTTTAGATCAGGATGGGGGGAAGGTAATGGTGACCATCCCAGCAGGTACTCCCTGAAAACAGAGCATTATTCTGGTTCTGTGGGTTAGGTGGCCAAGACAGATAAGTTATAGCCCAATCAAGAATCTGAAGGTATGCAGGATTTCCTCTTTTGGAAAATATTCTAGATTTTAAAACAAAGACAAGAGTGCGCACTTCAAAATTTCCCTTATTCTCACATACCAATTGAAGGTCATTAGAATTTTCCCGTGGGTGAATTGATTTCTTTACATTTATAAACTCTGATACAGTGAAGAAGGATTCTGGGACACTAGTTAGGATATTCTATTAATTGCCTACCTTTCTGTCTTTAGACACTGCTTAGAAATTTTAAAAATCCACTGTTTTATGAAGCTGGAACTATGATCTAAATGAGTGAAGACAAAGCCAAATTGGTCTTGCCTTTGTTGCCTGATCATTTTACAATTTGATCCATTTATAGAAGGCAAAAATGTCTAGTTCATACCACTGTCTTTGATTTGTTATTTAAAGGAAGCCTGGGAGTTTTAGATGGTGCAGACTTTTTGGTAGGTACTCTAGGCAGGCCTAGGTGGAGTTAGGTTGTTACCGTTACTTAAAAGAATTTGGTAAACGTTTTGGCTGAGCAATGATGAAGAAAACGAGACCGATTTTCTCTCCTGTTCTCAATTCTTTTTTCACTAAATATCTCCTTCAGAAACTTAGATCCCTTTCTGCTTTTCCAGATAGAGATTCATAAGACTGTCATGTCTGATCCACAGCCTCTGCAGAGATTTTTAGTGACTATTTTCATTTGGTTTGTTAGTGTGCCACCAGATTGATAATGGTTGCAAATATTTTTGTGTTGACAGTAATTGCATACTTAGGTTTTTGAAGCGACTTGATTAGCAATTTGACTGGCATGAGTAGGTCCAAACCATTGGTCTCCCAGCAGATGCACCTATTACTTTACATACTGTTTACCCGCTTTTGGTGACATTGAGGCTAACCTTGGAGTCACCTCCCCCGCTGCCACATTCTCCTTTGTCGTACCACCATTTGTTTTTCAATTTGTCCAAGAGGCCTTGTTCATTCAGTTTTAAAACTGCGAGGTTAACAGCATTTCTTGAAACGATAAAACATATTTTGTAAGAAACTGCACAGCTGTTAAGATGTTAGAAGGAATGAGGACTTAAGCTCTTTTATAAGCTTCTCCCAGACGCTAAATAAACCTCTCATTTTGCCATCCTGCAGCCCCTTCCAGTGGAGTCCAAACCAAAGGCAATTGCAACTAGTTTCAAAAGTATTAAACATGCAGTGATTGGTGCTGTTCACTTTCACAGTTCATTTATGGTCAAATAACTGATCTCATCATCAACCAATTCCGTGAACTTTTTTTTTGTTTTTCTTTCTTTCTATATGTATATTTTGTAACAAAACAGTAATAAACTTGAATTTACTAGTAATTGAGGAAGAATTGTGTCTTGGATTTCTTTGCCTCTAAGAATGTCAATGACCCAAAAGAGAATGAAGTTAAAATGTATTCCCAGAAGGAAAAGCAAAATGGCGTAAACAAACCAACAAATTAGCCATTCATTTTTCTGTACTGATTTCCGGACAACAAAGAATATGGCTTAATTATCATTTTCTTTATTATGTGTGTGGGTTTAGTTTGTTTTCTTGTTTGATTTATTTGTTCTCTAAATCTAGGATTTCCTTGTCATTTGTTTCATGGGCTGGACATCATAAGATAGTCAAGAGATAGCAGCTCTAAGGAAAAGTTCTTACATCTGAATTTTGTGTTGATTCTTAAAGGCATTGGATGCTATTTAGAAATTAGAATCGCATATCCAATTTGACTGCTTAAATTAAATTAAACCCCAGGAAGTCATGCTGCAAGCAATATGGACTTTGCAAACAAACCCACTAGATTTGATTTTCTCCATGTTTATCTATCTCTACAGGGGGATCAGGGAAGTATATCCTGATTAATCTCTGAGGATTGAAACAATGTGCCATGAGGGCTTTTACCTCTCATGTTTTGGTTTCTTTCCTGCTTTCAAGTTACAGTTTTAAAACGACTTCAAGAGCTTTTTTCATCATTGACATGTCTGTTAAATCTAAGGAGTGGCTTATATACTGAGAGAATTCGGGTACAGTTTGCGCTATGCTATTCGAGAAATAGCTAAACCAGTTAATGTCAAATACATTAAAGATAAAATAAGCAAAACAACTATATTAGCAAATAGCATATGAATATTTATTTGCAAGTGAAATGCCATTTAGCTAATGAATTAATGTATTGCATGTTTTACCATTAATTAGCCTACTAAACTGTTTTTTCTCTTAAAATGTGTTTGTACTATTTCAGGTAAACAATGTGTTTTTCCAGTGTTGTGATAGTCTCATCAACTTGGAGAGTAAACAGTTCCCATGAGTATACCACACATCTAGAGTTTTTAGTATTAACTCTTCTTAAGAGTTAGACTGCCCATTTGCTAAATACGAATTAAATAATTAGCTCTTCCTACATTCCCAAGTAAGTGCCATGTTAGCGGCATAAAATAATTAGTGTACTTTTTAATGTGAACAATGTCAGGTTGTCAGTTTAATCACCCAAAGGATCAGATTGAAATATAGAAATGAATACATATTCAGTGAAGATAGAGGCATCTATTTTTTAAATAGATGGGAGAAGTGTTGGGAGAAAAAATTATATTAGTTCATTTGTGTCTATAAGAAAACTATGTAAATTTGTCTATTAATGAATTAAGGCTAATTACTAAAATTTTCTATTGTGGAAAGTTAGTTTATAATCCACTTTATTTTAGCTTTAAACATTCATTTCAGATTTTTAAAAATGAAGTGATATTTCAATTATTTTATATGTTGGTTAGACCATTCCTTTGATAAAACTAAAACCATTTCATGAGAGGGTTATTTAACAGGGTTATTAGCCATATCCAAATACAGTTTCACAGCACAATAGAAAACAAAAAGCAAAATAAAGGAATGGATAAGGAAAAAATGCTTTACATTGAGAAAATTGTTTGGAATCAAGCTTTCTACAAAATTATTCTAAGGCATTGTCTTTCTAATACCAACTAATAGGCCATGTAAAAACAGTTTAGTTTCACACTGCTATTTGTATATGTGTACATATGTATGTACATATATAGCTAATATTATACATTTGACCAATAGATAAATCGCTGCCCCACAATTAATCCACTTGTTTCTTTCCAGAGACTTGTGGTCCCTCAATAAAGCCCACTTAATACCATCATCTATAAAATTTCCTTTCTTTAATGATGTATAGCAGAAGGTATTTTGTAATTAATATTTAAAGATGGTCTTCAGTATTTCAAACTTTCTTCACATGCTAAAAGTGTCTGTTGTTTTCTACAATTGTCTGACTAAAGATGTAATTTTCTTACATAATGTGTCTAAGTCTAAAGGCCTCAGTGAATTGCTGTTCAAATTTTGACATCAACGCCATATATAATAACTATTTGGACATCTATCCCATGTTATGGAATAAATCCTTTTTCCATGTTATTAATAATAAGAACCATTCAATGACTTTAAATATATATATAAAGTTTAAATATATAACTTTTTCCATTTATTAATTTTGAGTACATTAACCTAGTGCCAAGTAAGATTTCCTTGTAAAAAAGGCAGGCTTAATTCAGACTAGGACATTTATCTTGTACTCTTTACCCTTCTATAAACAGCTTGTCATTAAATATACATAAATATATATTAAATTATATATGTATAATTACTTCACTCATTTTACTAGGGTAGATTGAAAAGCACTTTTTATCTAGCCAAAAAGAAAAAGGATTCCTGAAGGAATAACAGTATTCAAGGCTAAGGAAACCATAAGAAGTCAGATAAGTGAAGATGTAGAAAGCAAATACTTGCTGCAGTATATTTTATTATTGTTTTGAAATTCCCTTTAAATATTTCAGACATAGACTTCAACATCAATGTCAGAAACTTGTATTAACATAAGGGATATTCTTGCCCTGATGAAGCATCAGAGATGTTGCAGTACTGATCTACCAGCAAATGAGAGCAGAAGAAGAAAAAAATATTTTTAGCTATTTATGACAGTCATTATTCCTTTTATTGTATTAAATGTGGTAAATTCGACTTTTACAGAATAAAGTCCATTGAAATAGATTGTTTTCTGTTTAAAAATGGAAGAGGAGGAAGAAGCGACAAGTGACCACATAGATTTGAAATAGGACCTGGGTCACTGCCTTTTTCCTCCCTCCCTCCCTCCCTCCCTCCTTTCTTTCTTTCCTTCCCTCCTTTTTTCCTTCCTTCCTTCCTTCCTTCTTTTTTAAATAGTGGTGAGGTGATGGGAAACTTCATTCATAGCTGGAACAAAAATGCTTACCTGATCAAATTCCAGCACCTCTGAAATAATTCCAAAGATTTTTATTCCTAGAATTTTCTTCAATTGAGTTAGATTATGAAAATCCGTAATTTGCTGCCCTAGCATCTGGGACCCACTTTTGTTAATGAACATTTTGTTGAAATGCCTCATTAAACATAAGCTTTACAATGGGAGCTAACATAACATAACTAACATAACATAACTTTTCCCATTTATTAATTTTGAGTAAATTAACCTAGTGCCAAGTAAGATTTCCTTGTAAAAAAGGCAGACTTAATCCAGGCTAAAACATTTATCTTGTACTCTTTGCCCTTGTATAAATAACTTCTCATTAAATTCTATAGATTTCAATATGCCTTTATGCTCACTTTTATGCTTTACTCATTATATTTACTTCTAGACCGAATTTCTTATAGTGTACTTTCTCTGTTGGTGCAGTATTAAGTGTACATCTGATAACATGTCTGCCTAAATAAATTGGGCAAATTTTGAAAGTTTACATCTTGTAAAGTATTTTTATGAGTTCGTGGATTTGTGATTATTATTATAAAGAATGAATACAAACTCTTAGATTCAGTCAATGTGTGTCTACAGCATATTTAGGACACATATAGTTTGCAGAATAAATAACTGGCAGACTAGTCAACATTTTGAGACCTCATCTCCA